>QEOW01000130.1:160931-218352 GCA_003123825.1 Juglans hindsii | reverse complement strand
CTGGGCAGTCACTAGTGGTATGCCCTATCTCTTCACATATATTGCAATTGTCTGGGATTTCCTAAACAACTTGAACTTCATTATGTTTATTAACATCTATGGTCTCTAACTTTCTAGAAATCATAGACAATCTAGCATGCAAATCATCTATGTAATGCCCCGATCCCGAAAGTGCGGAGAGTTAGCTCTTAATACTTAATATAAACTTTAATAACACAACTATAAAATCTAGAAAACTCTATAAAATATTAATTCATTTACTCAACCCAAATATCTATGTTCCTTCATAGGGACAACAAAAAAATTTTAAATAACATAAATTAAAAACTCTCCAAAGATTCGAAAAATATCATTAACTCATCAAATCAAAATAATAGAAAATAAATTAATTTACTAACTACGACTCTCAAATAAGTACTTGTACCTTTAGACACTTATTCCACTACAATCATCACACCTTGTTAAAACTTTATACTCTTGTTCTCCAGCAGAACCATCAAAATTATTTGAAAATATTTGGAGATAAGGGGTGAGTTATCAACAACTCAGTAAGCAGAGAACATATACTAGTGTGTAAACATGAGCATTAATCAGAATTCAGAATGCTAAACAAAATATTTTATTTCAGAAGGCAGAATCAGAATACTTGTTTTCAGAATGCAAAATCATAACATATTACCAAAAATATAAGAGCGAAACTTTCAAAAAACATTCTTCTGCAAAATTTCCTTTAGTAGAGCATAACTGAACATATTCATCTTATCTTATCATATTAAAATAGAGACAATGTTTAACTTCTGTGGTAGGGTTGTGCAAACCCCGGTAGCTAACCAAGTAGAAACAGAATGTGGTAGGGTTGTACACATAGGAAAGATTACGCAGAAAATCACTTTGTTTCCAAAGTGGGTGTACCAGAAACAGAAAAGTAGGTACCAACCCGAACAAAGGCCACAGTTTTACACTCGTGGTAAGGTCAGAACGGAACAAACATAGAAACATAATGTTACGCCAGAGGTTTTCAGAAATCACATCATATCATATCAGAGTACAAAACATCTTCAGAACAGAACAAAATCAGATCACCAAAACATAATTTATGCACAAAATTTCATATTCGCTCTCTTTTGCACAGTTCAGAAACAAAATACCAAAATAGCTCATGTCTACACCAGTCATTCTAGGAAATACTTTATTTCTTAAACATAATCTCATGAGTTATGCATAACAAATAACTGAGGTAGTTCAAATTTCTTTTCATAACAAAACATGCATACTTTTCAGAAATCAACCTCAACCTATTTTATTTTTATGCAAAGTCTAGCATAGGAACCCCGCTTACCTAAACTTCTTAACTTTTTCAGAATTTTCTGGACGAATATTAACCATCACCTATAAAATAATCATGTAATTTCCATAAATTTCCAATCCACGTATTTCAATATCTAAACCTGAAATACCTATTTTAATACCTCAAAACCTAAAATTTCTCTTGACTCTAAAATACCATGACTTTCTAAATTCATCATTTTCCACTTAACAACTCTGACTAAAACATTAAAACCTAACTTATTATTTTTTTTAAATGAAACTTCTCATTAATAATAACAGATCAGTTACAGAGTTTGTCAAACAAGACATTACTTGAGATAAAACTTAGGACTCTCCTCGATCATTACAATCTTATCGCTATAATTAAAACTAAACTTAGCTAACTTGTGGTTGGGACACACGGGGTTGGATTTCTAACATAGCAACACCATGGACATTCCACTAGTCATTGCAGACAGGCCTTGCTAGCGGCAGCGGAGTGGGGGTCTTGATTTGGCCTTCCTTCATGAGGAGGACAAGCGGTGGCAACTCTAGTGTAAAGGTTGAAGGTGAAAACTATGTGCATGAGACTGAGGGCTAACCGTATGTGTATATATAGAGAAAATGATGACCAGAAGAAAACCCTAGAGATGAGAGAGTGGCGTGCATGCAGTGACTAAACAGACGCGAACATGCAGAACGTGGAGTCTGAAATTATTTTCACGGGCTAGGGCTCTTTAACCTAAAAATAATTGGCCCATGACTTGGATCTTGAATGGGGTTAATGCATGGCCTTTTTTCTCTAAGTTTTGGACCTCAACTCAACCTAAAAAAAATTACACTTGTCCCATAAATTTTTTGAGTGATTATCTACTTGGTCTATTAAAAGATTCAAAACCTAATTATCAAACCTATTGAAAAAAAAAATCATAATCTGCCAATAAAAAAAAATCCGAGCTCCATAAAAAAAAATACTCGTTAATCTGGAGTGGGCTTTTCTTCCCTATAAACTCAAAATTTTTGTAAAGCGAGCTTGGCTGGGCTGGGCTCGGTGTTACATCCTCCCCCCTTAAAAAAAAAAAATTCATCCTCGAAATTTGTTACACCTAAAGCAATGTCCAAATATTTTAATCCTTCACACTTACTTGTGCACATTGTATTGCACTTCGAAAGATCATATCTAAACTATAAACCTCAACAATACAATTAAAAAACTAAAACAATTATGTACTCTCCACATAATCCTTGTACCTTAAACAAATAGTGAAATAGACTCTCAAATTATCACTCACCAAAGCCCCGCTTCTACTGCTCACTCTAACAACTTATAGTCCTAAGAACATTGTATCACAATCACATACATCAGAAAAAGAACTAACCTCCATGTTTAACCTTTCCGTACAGTTTTTTTTTTAACTAAACTTCACAAATAACTAACAGAGAACTCCCAAAATAATAACTAAAAACTCCGAATAATAGTATAATCAAAAGTTCCAAACTTAAGTCCTGAATAACCTCAATTCACAAATTTTGAATCCTTATAAAATCTACTTTCAACCAAACTTCAATATTCCAAGCTATACCATTAGAAAAGTTTCATGCAAGCGTGATTAATCTCGACTCAACTAAAAATAAAAAGCTTTCAAGGAGAAAAAGAGTGGGGTACCTGTTATGTCATTGTTGTCGTCCTCAGTATCTCTTTAGATGTCAATGCAAACACTCGGGTCGGTCCCATTCTACGTTGATTGTTCCCTTGATTTATTTGTTGGGAACCTGGATGTGGGTTAGGCTTCTTGTTGTCCGTCAACAGCAAAGAGCATTCCCTGATAAGATGTACGGTCTTACCGCATCGAAAACATGCCCTCACTTCCCTTCTGCACTCTCCTGTATGTGCACGATTACAAAACTTACAGAGGCTATTCGATTGATTTCCCTGCATTTGCTTTTGCCTCGAGTTGCTCCCATCATTTCTCTTTTTCCACGGCCCTTGATCCATTGCAGATTGAGACCCATGTGGCGCAATCCTCTTCCTCTGTTCCAACAGTATAGCGCTTCTTTGAAGGCTCCGTTCAAATACTGTGGCCTTATTCACCAACTTTGAAAAGTTTCAGATTTGAAAGCCCACAATTCGTTCGTAAATCTTTTCGTTCAGCTCCTGTTCAAACTTACGAGCCTTCTTCTCCTTATCAGGGATCATATATGAGGCAAAACGTGATAGCTTGATAAATCTAGCTACGTACTGGTGTACTGTCAAAGCTCCCTACACCAAATTAGCAAACTCCATAGCCTTGTCATCTCTAATTGAGGATGGGAAAAAGCGTTTCAGAAAAATTTGCTTGAAGTGCAGCCAACGGACTATTTCCGTCCCTTTAGCTTCTCTGATAGTTCTTTCAAAAATCCACTATCTTTGAAAGCAGAGTATAAAACCTTTTGTTCGTTCGTGTAGTTTATAATGCGGAGTATCTCCTCAATGTCTTGGATCCAATCTTTTGCTAAGGTTGCGTTGCCCCGACCATTGAAGGTGGGAGGATGCATTCGATTAAACTGGTCTATGGTGCATCCCCATTCATCATTTGTCGCATTCATACCCGATACACTTCTTTCCCGACAACGAGGTGGCATCCTAACAACTTAGATTATTAAAAATCGTTACAAGAATAAAGAGTTCGTGCAAAAATAAGCAAATGGTGAAAATAGTAACAAACATAAATACATATAAAATGTGTACACGCAACAGTAGTAATAATATATCTCCAAACTCTAAACTTTCAATTCTAGCGAACGCCTTATATGCGGTCTACAAAAACGTAACGAACCTTAATCAACATGAACATCTCAAAAGATCTATAAAATCCTACCTCTCAAATTCCATAGCACATCTTTCGTAACGACTGAAGATTCTAAACCCTAAGTACCGATAAAATCAACTCTAACAGTCCACAAATGCCCACACCATAACTCTGAAAATGATTTCCTCAAAGTCATGACCCAATGCCTACAAAATTCTAACACCTTAGCTTTCATCAATCACCTTATTGTAGTATGCAGAATCTCAAACCTGTTTCTGATACCAACTGTAAAGCCCTGATCTCGAAAGTCCGAAAACTTAGCTCTTAATACTTAATATCAACTTTAATAACACAACTATAAAATCCAGAAAACTCCATAAAATATTAATTCATTTACTCAACCCAAATATCTATGTTCCTTCATAGAGACAATATAGAAATTCTCAACAACATAAATTGAAAACTCTCCAAAGACTCGAAAAATATCCTTAACCCATCAAATCAAAATAATCAAAAATAAATAAATTTACTAACTACGACTCTTAAATAAGCACTTGTACCCTCAAACACTTATTCCACTACGATCATCACACCTTACTAAAATTTCCTACTCTTATTCTCCAGCTGTACCATCAAAATTATCTGAAAAATATTTGGAAATAAGGGGTGAGTTATCAATAACTCAGTAAGCAGAGAACATATACTGTGTGTAAACATGAGCATTTACCAAAGTTCAAAATGCTGAACAAAATATTTTATTTCAGATGGCAGAATTAGAATACTTGTTTTCAGAATGCAAAATCATAACATATTACCAAAAATATATGAGCGAAACTTTCAAAAAATATTCTTATGCAAAATTTCCTTTGGTCGAGCATAACTGAACATATTTTATGCACAAATCCCATCATATCATATCAGAGTACAAAACATCTTCAGAACAGAACAGAATCAGATCACCAAAACATAATTTATGCACAAAATTTCATATTCCCTCTCTTTTGCACAGTTCAGAAGCAAAATGCCAAAATAGCTCATGTCTACACCAGTCATGCCAGGAAATACTTTATTTCTTAAACAGAATCTCATGAGTTATGCAGAAAAAATAACTGAGGTAGTTCAAATTTCTTTTCATAACAAAACATGCATACTTTTCAAAAATCAACATTAGCCTATTTTATTTTTATGCAAAGTCTAGCATAGGAACCCAGCTTACCTGGACTTCTTAGCTTTTTTAGAATCTTCTCACAACAGTGCTGAACGAATATTAACCATCACCGAAATAATCACGTAATTTCCATAAATTTCCAATCCACGTATTTCAATATCTAAACCTGAACTACCTATTTTAATACCTCAAAACTTAAAATTTCTCTTAACTGTAAAATACCACCACTTTCTAAATTCATCATTTTCCATTTAACAACCCCGACAAAAACATTGAAACCTAACTTATTTGCTATTGAAAACAAACTATAAAATTTAATACTAGATAATATAATTATGCCAAAATATTTTAAAATAAACCCTAACTATTTTTTAATAGACTAACATTACACCATTATCGTTTACTCTTAAAATAAATCTTTACTTAATAACATGTTAAAATACTCAAATTATTTCTGTAATCATAATTAAAATAAAGTTTATTAACACCTATTAATAATTTTAAAACACATTAACACAACTTGCAGTTCGAAGGGTAAAAAAGTAATTAACGAAATTAGTGTAAATTATGGCTTAGAAGCATGCAATTACACTCACGTTAAAAGAAACAAATTCTTTGATTGAAAATAGAGGCTACATACTCAATGGAGGTTCACCGTGAAGAGTGGAGTTGCAACGGAGATGGGTGCGGTGGGCAGCGGTGGTTACTATGGCGGTGCATTGGAAGAGAGAGAGTGATGAGCGAGAAAGAGAGAGCCAAGAGTGAGAGATGCACGAGAGAGAAAGAAAGACGGGGAGAAGTCACATGGGATACTCATCGAGAGGGCAGCGATGCGGCGACGACAAGGTGGTTGGGCAGCGGCAGATCACAGAGTGGTTGGGGTGTTGGCGTCGCTGGGCTTCCCTTTGTCGTGGCTGGTGGCACCGAACAAGATGAAGTGCCTTGTTTTGAGATGCAAAAACAGAGGTCCTTTGTTGTGTTTGAGGGTAGTGTTTTCTGACATGGGTTCACGGCTGGCTTATGGCAGTGAGGTTTGGGCAGAGATTTACGTGGGGTGGATGAACTCTGCAGCAACTATGTGGAGGTGTCGTTTGGCTGTTGGCCATGCGTGGGTGCTGCTCGTGGTGGTGCTAATGGTGGGTGGGACGCACGCGATTGGATTTCTAACACAGCAACACCACGGACAAGCGGTGTGGGGGTCTCGATTTGGCCTTCTTTCATGAGGAGGACAAGCGGTGGCAACTCTAGTCTAAAGGTTGAAGGTGAAAACTATGTGCATGAGACTGAGGGCTAACTGTGCGTGTATATATAGAGAAAAGGATGACCAAAAGAAAACCCTAGAGATGAGAGAGTGGCGTGCATGATGTGACTAAATGGATGCAGACGTGCAGAACGTGGAGTCTGAAATTATTTTCACTGGCTAGGGCTCTTTAACCTGAAAATAATTGGCCCACGACTTGGATCTTGAATGGGGTTAATGCATGGCCTTTTTTCTCTAAGTTTTGGACCTCAACTCAACCTAAAAAGAATTACACTTGTCCATAAATTTTTCGAGTGAATATCTACTTGATCTATTAAAAGATTCAAAACCTAATTATCAAACCTATTGAAAAAAAATCATAATCTGCCAATAAAAAAAAATCCAGGCTCGAGGTCCATAAATAAAAAAAAAAATGTTAATCTGAAGTGGGCTTTTATTCCCTATAAACCCAAAAATTTTGTAAAGCAGGTTTGGCTGGGCCCGGGTGTTACAATCTACTTCTTTCAAATTATACTTACCT
This sequence comes from Juglans hindsii, assembly GCA_003123825.1. NCBI lineage: Eukaryota > Viridiplantae > Streptophyta > Magnoliopsida > Fagales > Juglandaceae > Juglans > Juglans hindsii. The sequence continues at coordinate 211,306 of QEOW01000130.1, read as the reverse complement.
CCTCCAGTGATGGTATTAATAGGCTCATTCTTGTCATACATATATGAAGTATCCCATGATTGAGCATTTTCAGATATGTAGTCAAAGTACTCAAATGCTTCCTCAGGTTCTTTATTAAACAACTCTCCATTACACATTGTTTCCACAAACTGCCTCATCTTGGGTTGCAAACCCTCATAGAAAAAACGGATTATTGTCCAGTTTTCATACCCATGGTGAGGGCATGCATTAAGTCAATCCATGAATCTCTCCCAAGACTGATAAAAAGTCTCAGTGTCTTTTTGAGCAAAATTCATAATCTACCTTTTTAATGCATTAGTTCTATGTATAGGGAAGAATTTTTTAAGGAACTTAGTTTGCATTTCCTGCCATGTCCTTATTGACCTAGGCCTTAATGAATTCAACCAGATTTTAGCCTTGTCTTCGAGAGAAAATGGGAACAATTTGAGTCTAATTACCTCCTTTGTACAAGTTCTATCCATGAGTGTGGAGCAAACCTCCTCAAATTCCTTAATATGCAAATATGGGTTCTCAGACTCCATTCCATGGAAATGAGGTATTAAAGGAATCATGCCAGGTTTAAAATTGAAGTTGTTTGCATTTAGAGGTTGTATAATGCATGAGGGTGAGCTAGTCCTAACAGGTTGCAAATAATCCTAGAGAGTTGTGTTATGATTACCCACTCTCCTCTCATCTTGTTCTTCCTCAGCCATGGTACTAGAATTTTCAGAAGTTGACTCAAATGAAAGTGATTCACAATCATAATGTCACAGATTCTATTTTGACCAATCAAGATGAGTGGTCTCTACTCTAAATAGACATGCAAATACCCAACAAAACCACCAAACTAACACCAAGATTGATGTATAGTAATAGCAAACAATGAGCAAATGACAATAAAATTTACAGACAATATTATTTAAAATTAACAAAAGAAGGAAGAGAGAATTAGGGTTAGATGTCACCAAAGTATGAAGAGGTTCACACTCAATCACCCATTATCTTAGCAATGTTTGTGACAGTTCTATAAATTGCCTTTAATCCCCGGCAGTAGCGCCAAAAACTTGTCTCTCCTATTAAGTGCCCCCCCCCCCCAATGCAGAAGGTGTCCAGTTATTGTATAGTGAGAGTCCCAAGGTCGATTTCATAGGGATTAAGACATTTTATGACCCAAAATTGCAATGTTATGAAGCTGGAATGAAAGCATGAAATATTTACTAAAGAAACATCCAAAGTGACAAGAAAACAGCCAAGTGACAGGTCATTGACAATGGTTTTGAACCACATTGCACAAGGGTCCCAAGTTAAGTGATCCAATGAATTTTGATTTTTTTTTTCTTCAAAGAGGAATGAAGCTGTAAAATATTGTATTTGATGCACATAGAGATGTAAGCTAAATAACTGAAGGAAATTGAGAATCGATTTTTAAAGAAATTAGATGTAGAAATTAAATATTAACTTCTAAGGGACTTTTGGTCGAACACCTAAGCTTCGGGACTCCTATTCATAGATGGAGTTCAAGGGAATTTAAAGATTTCACAAGTTCCTTCAAATACATTTTCAGTCGAGAATAGAGCATTTGGATGGTGTATATATGATGCATGCATTCACAAGATAATTTCTGAATAACCTCAATAAACTTCATATCAAACCAAACGTTTAGTGTGTTACTTAGGATTAGGGTTCTGTCTCAAGCATCCATCATGCCTTTAATCAACGATGGACCAAGAAGGGGTAGAAAACCCTAATCGTGGCATCGAATCACAGTTGATATAAAACTTACAGAGACAATGATTTAATTGAAAAGGAAATAAAAAAACCCCTAATGAAACCCCACTGATCGAAGGATTCCCTCACTTAGGTTTTGAAATTACTCAGTATAAGAAATTGAACTAACAATTAGCCAAGATAACATTTGAAAAATAAAATGCAAGAATAAACCCTAAAGGGAAAAGAAGGAAAGGGTTTCTTTCCAAAAGCTCTTTGCTACTCCAAATACTCTCCTCGTAATGTGTTTTTTTTTCACTGCACACCCTGGCCTGCCTTAACCTCCCCATCTCGATTTGCCTATCTCCTATTGCTGCTAGTTTGTTACTCCCTCCTGTTCCATGCGGTTCCTCATGTCTCTAGAAGGTTGTTGAGAGAAAACAAACGTGGGTTAGCTCAGGGGGAAGGGTCGTGTGTGAGCTGAAGTCCTTTTTTTTTTTTTCTTAAGAGTAAGTGTGTTTGTGTCATAAGTAACTGAGGCCCTTTTAGTGCATAGTGGCCCAATTGCACTGTATTTTTTTCTTTTGACCATATAATATCCTTCTCTCAATTATAATGAATAAATAAGCATGTGTTGTGTATTTTTAGACCAACTTCCCTAAATTCCATGCTCATTTACTACATTATTTCAACTTCATCATAAAAGCAAACCACAAATGAATGCATGAACATGTACTTTGACGCAACACTTGGACATATGCAACATAGAATTTTTCATGAAACATCTTTTCATCTTTTAAACTCTTAAGACATGTTCACATCATTTGAGCTCAGGTCCTTGATCTTGTCATAACATATCATGCCATTTCTTATCATTTCATAACATATCATATTGTGATCATATCACATTATTCCGTGTCATTTCGTATAATATCATAACATATCATGGCATAACATAACAGAACATAGCAAATCATGACATATCATACTGTATCATAACATGGAGCTCAAATGCCTTGTTCATTTCATAATTCACATGATTTGATACCTTACGACTCCCCTAAGCACCGTGTGTTCCCTGCTAGTTACCGATCAACCAACAATCCACTTAATCGAGGTGACTATGTCATAACATAAACATATTCTTTACGGCAGTTCGCTTATTTCGCCTTCATCGTATGACACCCACTAGCTTTAGGTGCAACTTCTCTCCGGTATTCTTTCCATAAGGAACCATTCAAGACCCGTCGACTGTACTTCGTCCACCCAAGGGTCTCCACTTGACTTTAAACACTCTAGAGTGGACAGAGAGTTCCACTAGAGCATTTTCCCATCCTAGTATTTGGGGTCGTGATAAAACATACTTTGACCTTTCGTTTTTAAAACATAGAATGCATGAGACATGGACAGATGATGCTACACTTTATCAGACTCATGCAACATGTAAAAATCAAAACATATAGCCCACTTAGCAACATACATCTCGCGATATGGGTTGAAAATATTAGAACATGCAATCATATGACGAAAACACGTAAGTATAGTCGAATCATACTTGCCAAAACACAAAACAAATTTTTATACCCTTAACACATATACTTCAGCACATTCATATATCAAAACAAGCATGCATAACACATATACATGTCAAAACTGAAACCTCAACATGGCATATTTGAAATATAGTTGATGGGAACCAAGGTGGGCCTACTCTTAAAGATCATTTGCAAGTTCCAGATGGGCCAATTACAAGATCAAGGGCCAAGAAGATCAGGGAATCAATGCACGGATTGGTGCAATCCACTTGGGATGAAGCTAGCAAGAGCCCAACACTCAAGATGGGCTTGAAAGAAGGAGAACCAGCTTTGATCCACTTGATTCAAGCTGTGGAAGATAAGACTTAGAGATAGGGCCTATTGTTATTTGAGGCTTCCAATTTGGTTAAATGATTTATTTTATTAGTTTATAATAAGTGGGCTTGAAGATGCTTGGCCCACACGTCTTATTTTGAATGAACTAGGGTTTTCAGGAAGGCCTTGTATTTTGGCCAAGGGCTTATTTGGAAAGCTACTTTTTAGGAACTAGGGTTCAAGAGGTACTGTATCGTTACTGTAGCCGTACTGTAGCCGCGCGACACTATTCATCAGTGGCATTTTGGGTAAAAGAGGCTTTATTTTGGCTAGGGTTTTAATTAGGTTTAGTTTAAATACTCCTTGTAGTCTCATTTGAAGGTTAGACAATATTGAATTTTATTTGTGAGTTGAGTTTTCTCATCTTGTTCTTGATTGAACTCTTGAACTTATCAAAGGTAAATCACAACCTTTGTGGCGTTCCTCATTTGTAATCTAGGTTTTTGAGACGGGCTCTTCAACGGGTCTAGATTTTGATATAATCTAGGTTCTTGAAATGAGTTCTCATCGGGTCTAAGTTTTCCATCCATTGACTTGAATTTGGCTCTCTTGGGGAGTTTTCAAATTGATTGTGGGTTCAAGGGATTTCATTCCCGCGAGTTCATATCATTTGGTATTCAGAGCAAGGTTTCCAATCAGGTCTGATTCTATCTTTTAATTTATTGCATCCTTAAATTTAATTTTATGGCTACATTGTTCTAGAGTTGCCAAAAAAAAAATTGCAGAAACAAAAAGTAGGCTGCTGAAATTCTTAGGGTTTTGGGTTTCACTGAAATTTGCATCACTTAGGGTTTCAAAATTGTGGAGTTTAATGTATGTCTAAGTTTGTCAATTGCTAGGAGTGCCGTTCCATTGATTCTCTTCTATTTCGTTGTCAATTCTTGTGCGTTTGAATTCAATTGCTTGATTTTCACAATTGAGTATTGCTGTTTGTGATTGAGTTAAAGAAGAAAAAGGAAAAGAAAAGAAAAGAAATGAAAAGAAAGCAAAAGAAAAGAAAAGAAAAGAAAGGAAAGCAAAAGAAAAGAAAAGAAAAGAAAGGAAAAGAAGAGAAAAGAAAAATATTCAAAAGAAAGAAAAACGAAGAAGAAGAAAAGAAAAGGTAGCATATTCAAAGGTTGCTACATAGTTTCAACAAAGAGAAAGTAAAACATTTGTTGATTGAGCTTTATCATCATATCATCAAAGGGGCTGAGTATATCTTTCTAGTTGGTATCTTGTTTTATGATTACTCTTTACCTCGTATAAATTCCTTGAGTCTTGTGTCATTGTATTCCTTCCTTGTTTCTTGGATCTATATTACTGGTTTGAATAATACAATGTTGTATTGTCTTGATTTAGTTCAATTAGTTCTTAAAGAACTTGAGTGGGAAAACTAATGAGGTAAAAGGCAAAAGAGTGTGAGACTTTTTTCGGGAAAAAGCCAATTCAAAGTGAAACACGAGTGGAGTGCCATTATTGGAGTGTAAACACGTAAGGGAGTGTGTAAGGTTTTCCACTAACATTCTTCTGTGCAGCACTTTACAATGTCTCACAAGAGTGGTTCTTCACCAAAGTGGATAGTAGATAACTCATTCTTTGTATTGCAATCCATGCAACAACAGTTTGAGCGGTTGAACTTGGTGTTGGGTAAAGTGAGGGATAGGATAGATCATCAAGATGCGGTAATTAGAAATCTAAAGGGCAGGAGAGATAGGAGGCGAAGTGAGTCTAGTGTTGAAAATGGGTATGAGAAAGAAGATTATGGTGATTCTCTTGTTCCTACGCGTGCACTCAATACACAAATTAAGATGGATGATACTGAGCAGCAGAGTGAGAACATTTTTCATATTAGATGCCACATCAACAACAAGGTTTGTAGTATGATTATTGATTTGAGGAGTTGTATTAATTTGGCTAGCACTATTTTAGTTGAGAAATTGAATTTACCTACCTTGAAACACCTTAGACCATACATGTTGCAGTGGTTGAGTGATTGTGGGGAGGTTAGGGTAAATAAGCAAGTACTAGTTTCTTTTTCAATTGGGAAATACCAGGATATGGTCTTTTGTGATGTAGTGCCTATGCATACTGGTCATATTTTGTTGGGGAAGCCATGACAGTATGATAGGAAGATGATCCATGATGGGTTAAGGAACATGTATAGTTTTGAAAAGGATGGAAAAACAATCAAACTTGCTCCTTTAACTCCAACACAAGTCCTTGGGGACCAATTGAAACTGAAAAGTGAGATTGAGCTAAAAAGAAAGAATGAAAATGAGAGTGATAAAAAAAGAAAGAGTGAAAATGAGAGTGATAAGAAAAAAAAAAGAGTGAAAGTGAGAGTGATCAAAAAAGAAAAAGTGAAAAAGAGATTAAACTAAAGAGTAAGAGTGAATGTGAGATTGAGAAAAAAAAGAAATAGTGAGGCTGAAAAGGAGGGAGAGAAAAAAATGAGAGAGAAAAAAAGATAAGGCTGAGGCTGAGACCTCAAGAGAAAGAGAGAATGAGTTGAAAAAGAATTGTCAGGTCGAGAGTTCAAAAATAGATGAAGGAAAAGAGAGTGACAGAAAAAAAGAGAGTGAAAAAGAAAAAGAGTGTGGAAAGAAAAGAGAAAGTGAAGAAAGTGAGAGAAAAACAAAAAGAAAAGTGAGGTTTTATGCTAAGGCGAGTCTTAATACTAACAAACTTAACGTATCTTTGCCTAGTGTTGTTGTCTTTTTGTTGTAGGGATATGGGGTCGTGTTTCCTAGTTGTGTGTTTAGTGGATTGCCACCTATTAGGGAGATAGAGCACTACATTGATTTTGTGCCAGGTGCGACAATTCCTAACCGACCTTTCTTTCAAGAACATCAGTCGTTGACACACATGAAGGGACAATGTAAGTTGTTGACTAGAATGCATGCTAAGTGGGAGGACTGTATTGATACTTTTCCTCATGTATTCAAATACACACAAGGTATGAAAATTTTTGTTGTTGATGCTTTAGCAAGAAAGTATGTCCTTGTCTTCATTTTAGATGCAAAATTGTTGAGACTTGAATATGACAAAGAATTGCATGCTAATGATGATGACTTTGCCAGTGTGTATGGAACATGTGAGAAAACATCGTCTGGTAAGTTCTATAAACTAGATTGGTACTTGTTTAGAGAGAATAGATTTTGTATGCCTACTAGTTTTATGCGTAAGTTGCTTGTGTATGATAGACATGGTGGTTTGTTGGGCATCCTTGGTATAAGGAAGACTTTTGTTGTGTTGCATGAACGTTTGTGGGAATATCATTTGCCATTCAATGACGTGTTGTATGAACGTTTGTGGAAGTATCTTTTGTCATTCATTAATGTTTTGCATGAACGTTTATGGGAGTATCATTTGCCATTCAATGACATGTTGCATGAACGTTTGTGGAAGTATCATTTGTTATTCATTGATGTGTTGCATGAACGTTTGTGGAAATATCATTTGCCAGTCATTGAATTGTTGCATGAACGTTTGTGGAAGTATCATTTGTCATTGATTAACGTGTTGTATGAACGTTTGTGAGAGTATTGCTTGCCATTCATTGAGTTTGCATATAATTGGATTGGTCATTTTGGTGTAAGGAAAGCTTTAGGTGTGTTTCATGAATGTTTGTGTGAGTATCATTTGCTATACATTGACTTGTTGCATGAATATTTACGAGAGTATCATTTGTATTTCATTGAGTTTGCATATAATTGGAGTGGTCTTTTTAGTGTGAGGAAAGCTTTAGATATGTTTCATGAACATTTGTGGGAGTATTGTTTGTCATTCATTGAGTTTACATATAATTGGAGTGTTCATGTAACTACTCAATTTTCACCTTTTGAAATTATTTATAGACTTAATCCATTTACTCCTTTAGATTTGACACCTCTACCTGTTGATGATAGTAGTAGCTTGGATGGACTTTTCTAAATTCTTGAACAAATTAATAAAAATGCATATCTAATGGATCTTCTAGGTAAGTATCCTGTTTCTGCTATTTTCAATGTTACTAACCATTTTTCCTTTGATCCAGGTGGAGATTCGAGGTCGAATCCTTTTGAGCAGAGGGGGAATGATGGGAACCAAGATGAGCCTAGTTTTAAATATCCTTTGCAACTTCCAGATGGGCCAAGAAGATCAAGGAGACAATGCAATGATTGATGCAATCCACTTGGGACGAGTTTAGCAAGAGTACAACATTCATGATGGGCTTGAGGGATGAAGATCCAGTTTTCATTCATTTGATAAGCTATAGAAGAGGGCAACAACATGACTTAAAGGCTTTGGGCACTTAAAGGCTTTCAACTTGTTTGATTCATTTAAAAGACTTATTTTATTAGTTTANAAGACAATGCAATGATTGATGCAATCCACTTGGGACGAGTTTAGCAAGAGTACAACATTCATGATGGGCTTGAGGGATGAAGATCCAGTTTTCATCCATTTGATAAGCTATAGAAGAGGGCAACAACATGACTTAAAGGCTTTGGGCACTTAAAGGCTTTCAACTTGTTTGATTCATTTAAAAGACTTATTTTATTAGTTTACAATAATTGAGTTTATTATGTGAAGGACTTAAGGGGGGCCTATGCAAGGGCATGTTGGGAAATTTATTATTTTATTGAACTAGGGTTAGGGTTAGAAATGTAGCCGAGTTACTGTAGCACCGTAATGTAGCAGCGGCACTGTTCACTCAGGGGTATTTTTGGAAGTTGGGGCATTATTTTGGCTAGAGTTTTAATTAGGTTTGGTTTAAATACTCTATGTTGCCTCATTTTAAGAAGTTTTATGAAATTTGATGAATTTATTCATTGTGAGTTGAGTTTTATCTTCTCTTGTTCTTAATTGAACTTTTGAACTTATCAAAGGTAAATCACAACCTTTGTGGCGTTCCTCCTTTGTAATCTGGGTTCTTGAGATGGGTTTTTCAATAGGTCTAGATTTTAATATAATCTAGGTTGTTGAAACGGGTCTAGGTTCTCCATCCATTGACTTGATTTTGGCTTTCTTGGGGAGTTTTCAAATTGATTGTGGGTTCAAGAGATTTCATTCTCACGGGTTCATATCAGTTACCTTGTGTAGGGTGGCATGTGGCTCTCAAAAAGGGAAGCCCTCTCTTGGCTCACTAAAAAGCTTCTTCTAGAACATACCTTTCTCTCTTCCCAAGCAAGATATTTCTTGGAACTCCAAAAGTCCATTTTCAAGCTTGACAAGTGTCACTCTTAGGGGAATGGGTCATGCAAGTGGGTGTGTAAGCCCTTGGCTGAAACTCTCTCCCTCTTTCCTTGATTCTTCTACTCATTCTTCCTTCTTGAACCTCTTTGCATGTTGGACAAGTGTCACACTTGCCACTTTCCTAGGTTTCAAATGATGAGCTTCTAGAAAAATAAAAAGATCTTCTCATGCCATGTGGTGCCTCCTCTATCCTTAGTGATCAACATTGGGCTTCCAAACCCTAATCCTAGCTTGGTTGACCGAAATCCACATGGGCCTTTGTTGGCTTTTTCCTCTTCTTTCTCTTATGGGCTCTTATGCTTAAGATTCTAAAGTCCAAATAAATAGAACATACCTCGAGGCATTCCTCTAACACCTAGCACTTATCCAATAACTAAAATAGTATCCAAATAAAAATATGAACGGGACCTGGCAAAGTCCAAGATGTCACATAAACATACATTTTCATCTTGCTTGATCGTTGGCATTTCTTTACACAGGATATTTGTAATTTAGCCTCTAACTCCCTCCTAGATAATGCACTTATGTAGTGTGTAAACTTTACATTTCGTCATTCAAATTGGATTAGGGAATTGTTGCTTGTCACATGATGTGGTTTCTACTTTACATGTATGTGCTATGCTCAAACGTTGCCTATTGTTTCAAATGACATGTTTTAAATTCTGAAGAATGTTGTACGTTGAGCCGAGCTTTCACATGTTGATTTCTAGTACAAGTTTCTACATGTTCTAATTCTTTCAAGATGTAGACATGATGAACTCTTAATATGTGGCATGAGAACATGATATTGTTGCCTAAAGTCACATGGTCACATGTTATACATTCTCGGATTATGCATCAAAGGTTTTGTTACAAGTACATGTCACATACATTTCAGGTTGTGCATTAAAAGAAAACAAAGAATAATGCTTTTTTCACGACTCCAAATGCTAGGATGGGAGAATATCCTAGGGAAACTTCTATGTCCACTCTGAAGTGATTAAATTAGAGTGGTAACCCCTGGGTTAAAGAAGTATAGTCAATAGACTTCGAATGTGTCCTTTTTAAAGGATTCCAGAGTGAAATAACACCTTACAATAGTGGGTGCAACACATTGAAAATGTAGTGAAGGCAAATTGTAAACTGCCGTATTATATGAACTTTGACTGTAACACCTGAGCCCAAGCCCAGGTCCAAGTCATGGAAAATCTAGCCTGTTGAAGTAAACGACATAGTTTTGGTAAGGCATCAATCCCTCTCTATTTCCCTCTTCTCCCCGTCACTCTCCCTCCTGATTCCCTCTCCCTCTTCGTTACTTTCTTTGCCCATTTTCCCTACTCTCACAAATTTTCTCAACCTCCACAACTACTCTCCCTCTGTCTTTATCTGTGATTTCTACGACCAAACGCACATATCCCCACTCAGATTCTTTGGTTTCCCTCTCTCTTGCCAGTTTCTCTTTTGGTGATGTGCCTCTCGCCGCTGCCACCAACCACCACGTCGCTCACACCATTTCCAGCCCTCAATCTCTACTCCTTCGCTGCCATCCTCCACGACGTGAGCTTCATCCTCCATGATAGAACCCACAACACCTCCCCCATGTCAACCCCAAAAATGCAAACCTACACCACCTTAACTCTATTTTTAATACTCGAAACAAAGCACGACCAAAGGAAACAAGACCCCATGTCTAACAGCTTCACAACCGTACGACATTGCTAGCCGCTGAGTGCAATGATGGGCACCCAGATGGACCTAGTCTTAAAGGTCCTTGGTAAGTTCCAGATGGCCATTACATGGTCAAGAGCCAAGAAGATCAAGTATGCAATGCAATGATTGGTGCAATCCACTTGGGACGAGTCTAGCAAGAGCCCAACATTTAAGATGGGCTTGAAGGATGAAGACCCAGTTTTGATCCAGTTGATACAAACTATGGAAAACATGAGCTAGAGTTATTGTTTGGACCTTGTTTAATTTATTAAAGGGGCTTATTTTATTAGTTGTAGGAATTAGTATAGAATAATGGGGCTTGAGGATATTTGGCCCACATATGTTTTATGTTTTATGAACTAAGGTTTCAAGAGAAGTTTTTAAGGGTAGTTTAGGGATTATTTTTAATTTTCAACTAGGGTTTCTCTTGGGAAGGCCTTGGATTTCGCCCAAGGGTATTTTTGCAAAGGATTTTATGTTAACCTAGGGTTTTTGGGGGATTGGGATTTGTAAGTTACTGTAGCCGCAACACTATTCACTCAGGGGTATTTTTGGAAGATGGGACTTTATTTTGGCTAGGGTTTTAATTAAGTTTTGATTTAAATACTCTTTGAAACCTCATTTTAATCAGTTTATGAAATTTGATGAATTTATTCATTGTAAGTTGAGTTTATCTCCTCTTGTTCTTGTATGAACTTTTAAACTTATCAAAGACAAATCACAACATTTGTGATGTTCTCCCTTATAATTTAGGTTCTTGATACAGGTTCTTCAATGGGTCTAGATTTTCATATAATCTAGGTTCTTGAAACGAGTTCGTCAACAGGTCTAAATTTTCCATTAACTTGATTTTGGTTTTCTTGGGTGAGTTTTCAAATTGATTATGGGTTGAAGGGATTTCATTCCCATGGGTTCATAACATTTGGTATTCAAAGCAAGGTTTCCAATCAGGTCTGATTCTATCTTTTAATTCTTGCATCTTTAAATTTAATTCTAGGGTTTCATTGTTCTAGGGTTGAAAAATAAAAGAAACAAAAAGTAGGCTACCGAAATTCTTGGAGTTTTTGGTTTGGCTAAAATTTGCATCACCTAGGGTTTCTTGTATCTCTAAGTTTTCAATTGCTTGGAGTGTTCCATTGATTATCTTCTACTTCATTGTCAATTCTTGTGTGCTTGAATTCAATTGTTTGGTTTTCACAATTGAATATTACTGTTTGTGATTGAGTTAGAGAAAAGAAGAGAAAAAAAAAAGAAAGAAAAAGAAAAGAAAAGAAAAGAAAATTCAAAAAACAAGGAAAAAGAAAAGAATAGGTAGCATATTTCAAGGTTGCTACATAGTTATAACAAAGAGAAAGAAAGACATTTGTTGATTGAGCTTTATCATCAAATGAGCTGAATACATCTTTACAGTTGGTATCTTGTTTTATAATTACTCTTTCCCTTGTATAATTTCATTGAGTCTTGTGTCATTTTATTCCTTCTTTGTTTCTTGAACCTATTGCTTGTTGGAATAATACAAGGTTATATTGTCTTGATTTAGTTCAACTAGTTCTTAAAGAACTTGAGTGGAAAATCTCTTGAAGTAAAATGCAAGAGAGTGTGAGACTATTATCGGGAAAAAAATCAATTAGGAGTGAAACATGAGTGGAGTGCTATTATTCGAGTGTAAACATGTAAGGGAGTGTGTGAAGTTTTCCACTAACATTCTTTTTGTGAAGCACAAGAGTGACTGATCACCAAAGGGGATGGCAAATAACTCATTATTTTTGTTGCATGCAATGAAACAATAATTTGAATGGTAGAATTTGGTGTTGGGGGAAGTGAGGAATATGATAGATCAACGAGATGTAGTGTAAAAAAAAACTGCAAGGTGGGAGAGATACGAGGAGGCGTGAGCCTAGTATTGAACATAAATGTAAGAATGAAGAGTATGGTGGGTCTTTTGTTGCTAGACGTGCTCTCAGTACACAGATTAAGTGGATACAGAGTGGCAGAGCGAGAACGTTTTTCGTACTAGATGCCACATTAACAACAAGGTATGTAGTATAATCGTTGATGGGAATAGTTGTATTAATTTAGTTAGCACTACTTTAGTTGAAAAATTGAATTTACCTACAGTTAAACACTCAGGACCATACAAGTTGTGATTACGCCCAAAGAATAACGCGGTAGTTGTAGCATAGTCTTGGGGTGTCGATTCCACAGAGAGACAAATTAAAAGAATAGTAGAAGGAACAAAAGAACTAAAGAAAAATATTAATTGATTAATGGAGAGAACAATGATTAATTTTAAATGCAAATTAAAGTGAAGCAAAGTGATTAACGGAAAAAGTACTCAAATTTGACAAACAGTAAAGCGTCGGAAATCCCTTGTACAAATTTGGTATTTTAATTATTCTTAATTTATTGAATTACTCAATTGGGTACTTAATTCTCAAAATTTCCAATCGGAAGGTATAGATTTATAAGCCAAGATTAAACCAAATATAACCCTTTGAAAAATCATTCACCACTTTTAAAATACTTAAATTATTATCACTGTTGAGAAAATTCAACGATGACAATATACTCAGGAAGCGATATTGTAGCAAAGAATTAAATCAATATAAATAAATAATTGATCCAAATATAATCAAAGAGCTAACCCGTTCAATAGAAAAAGCATGACTGAATCCATAAACAGAATAAATTCTATGATTATTCATAGAAGAAAATATCAATAATGAATTGAGAATGATAAAACAAAAGAGTTTTAGTAATTGAAAATAAAATACATAAATAAAAAATAAATTCAAAAATATCATCTAATGTGCAAGTTCATCCCTAGCCCTACTTAAGAATTTAGTTACCCATAAATGTAATGGACAACAAAAATCTCAAGAGAAAAATAAATCAAACAGCAGCGATGTAAATTAATTTCGTCTCCCCCTCTTCAGAGCTGAGCCATCTCCACTTTTTTCAACTTCCAATTTCGTGCTAATGAAATACTTATATAGGGTAAGAAAGAAACCTAAATGTCTTTCATATTCCCGCATACAAAATTGCCTAAATTTTAAGACTCAACTTGGCAGCCACGTACACGCTTGAGGTTTTCGAATTTGAAAATCGCATCAATCCGATCTCTGAGCTGGAAGTTATGATCATAATACTAAAGTATGTACAGGCTGTCTTCTAACTAATTTCGGACTGACTTTTTCTCTTGATTCGAATTATTCTCAAACTCCATCATTATCCTTATTTGAAGAGTCCTACATTCGTTGAAAATTCTTAGGTTGTTCCAACGTCTTGTCCACTTGAAAGTCCTTTGAATTTGACTGGGTTTGGACTTGCACTTTTATAGACTCTGAAATTAAATATAAAAATCTGCTCAGAAGTATTCCAAAGTAAATAGAAACTCAATTCAAGAATACACATTAATTCCTATTATTTCTATTCACATTTTAGTATTTTAGTCCAACAATAGGATATTTAGAGTACACTTTCGTATACTCAGCACACCCCACAACTTGCTTATTGCTAGTCCCTAGCAATTTTTATGCCAAAACAACGAAAGAGACCAACGAAAATCACACACAAAGGCTACCAAGTCACTCTTTCCAGATTCACATAGCAAAAGAATCGTAAGAATTCAATAACCCTATCACAAGCTATCCACCTATAGAAATCCACAGAGTGTGTGCGGGTTCCAAACTATATCCATCTAATTAGAAGCCTTGACATATACAATATCAAGAACATCTCAAGCGAAAGGTTCAATTCCATAACTCACGGGTATAAAAGTGTTTCGTGTGAGGATTCTCTCTATGGAGTTGACAATGGGTGTACATACACTCTCATGGAGAATTAGGCAAATTATGTACAAGCAACAAGCAAATATTGAACGTGGCTTAGGTTTGGGGCTATATGAAAAAAATAAAAAAGGATTCAAAAACTTCCAAGTACATGCAAATGGAATCTTATTAAATATCTTAGTAGACCACACTTTCTCACTTAATATACTCTCCAACTTTTCAGATCATCGAATAATATACTTTCTACCCAGCCGTGGTATTTTTGCCTTTGAAGCTCACTCACTTGAACACCTTGTAACTCATGTTCTTCTCTTTTTTCTCTTTTTCTTTTATTCCTTGCAAAAAAAAAAAAAAGAATTCTACATCTAGTACACACTTGGAAGTAACAAGGTGATATGAACCCGCGGGAATGAAATCCCTTGAACCCACAATCAATTTGAAAACTCACCAAGAAAGCCAAAATCAAGTCAATGGATGGAGAATCTAGACCCGATGAGAACTCGTTTCAAGAATCTAGATTATATTAAAATCTACACCCGTTGAAGAACCCAGATTACAAGGAGGAACGTCACAAATGTTGTGATTTATCTATGATAAGTTCAAAAGTTCAATCAAGAACAAGAGGAGATAAAACTCAACTCATAATGAATAAATTCATCAAATTTTTCATAAACTTCTTAAAATAAGGCAACAAAGTGTATTTAAACTAAAACCTAATTAAAACCCTAGCTAAAATAAAGCCCTAACTTCCAAAAATACCCCTGAGTGAATAGTACCGCAGCTACAATATGACGCTACAGTAACTCAGGTACAATACTTTTGAAACCCTAGTTCTCTACAGTACTTCTTAAAACCCCACCCCCCTTAAGTCCTTCTCATAATTAAACCCAATAATTCTAAACTAATAAAATAAGTCATTTAAATGAATTAAACAAGTTGAAACCCTTCAAGAGTCCAAAGCCTTTATAAGTCTTGTCGTTGCCCTCTTCTATAGCTTATCAAATGAGTCAAAATTGGATCTTCATCCTTCAAGTCCATCTTAAGTGTTGGAGTCTTGCTAACTTCATCCCAAGTGGATTGTGCCAATCCTTGCATTGCCTCCTTGATCTTCTTAGCTCTTGACCTTGTAATTGACCTACCTGGAACTTGCAAAGAATCTTTAAGACTAGGTCCATCTTAGTGTCCATCATTCCCCCTCTCCTCAAAAGGATTCGACCTCGAATCTCCACCTGGATCAAAGGGAAAAATGTTAGTAACATTGAAAATAGCAGAAACATAATACTTACCAGAAAAATCCACTTTATATGCATTTTCATTAATTTTCTCAAGAATTTGAAAATGTCTATCCAAGCTACTCCTGTCATTAACAAGCAAATGCATCAAAGGTAAAGGGATAAGTGGATTAAAACCATAAACAATTTCGAATGGAGAATATGAAGTAGTAGTATGCATAGTCCTAATATATGCAAACCCTATAAATGGCAAACAATCCTCCCAAGTTTTTAAATTCTTATTAACAACAGTGTGTAAAACTTGAGTTAATGTCCTATTAATTTCTTCAGTCTGACCATCAGTCTTTAGATGACAAGTAATGGAAAATAAGAGCTTAGTATCCAATTTTCCCCACAACACCTTTCAAAAATAGCTAAGGAATTTAACATCCTTATCAGAAACAATACTCCTAGGTACACTATGGAGTCGCATTATCTCCCTAAGAAACAAGTCAAGGTATGTTTGTGGCAT
Organism: Juglans hindsii; assembly: GCA_003123825.1. Lineage (NCBI taxonomy): Eukaryota > Viridiplantae > Streptophyta > Magnoliopsida > Fagales > Juglandaceae > Juglans > Juglans hindsii. Next base: position 195,246 of record QEOW01000130.1, on the reverse strand, counting down.
CGTTTGTTTTATGGCATGGAATGAAATGTGTCATCTTACTAAATCTATCCACAATCACAAAAATAGAATTCTACTCCTTTTTTTCCCAGGCAACCCCAAAACAAAGTCCATATACGTCTACTCATGGCTCACTAGGAATAGGTAAGGGTGTATACTACCCATGTGGCAAAAGCTTAAATTTGACCTTTCTGCATGTAATGCACCTGCCACAAATGCGATTGACATCTCTCTTCATCTTAGACCAACATAAATGTTCATGCAAAATGTCTAAAGTTTTCTTGACACTAGAATGACTACTCCAATTATATGCAAACTCAATGAAAGGCGAATGATAGTCCCGCAAACGTTCATGCAACAAGTCAATGTATGGCGAATGATACTCCCACAAACGTTCATGCAACAAGTTTAAAATCTTCTTTATACCAGAATAACAACTCCAATTATATGCAAACTCAATGAAAGGCAAATGATACTCCCACAAACATTCACGCACCTCGTCTAAAATCCATTTTACACCATAATGACCCAACAAACCACATCCATGCACTAGCATCTCACGCATAATACTAATGGGCTCACAAAGTTTATTCTCTCTAAACAAATACCAATCTAGTCTATAGCACTTACCAAATGACGTCTTCTCACACGCTCTATACACACTAGCAAAGTCATCATCTAATACATGCAAATCCTTATCATATTCAAATCTCAATAATTTTGCATATAAAAGGAAGACAAGGACATACCTTCTTGGTAAAGCATCAACTACAAAATTTTCCTTACCTTGTGTGTAATTGATTTCATGAGGAAAAGTCTCAATACAGTCCTCCCACTTAGCATGCATTATAGTCAACGACTTACCTTGTCCCTTCAAGTGTGTCAAGGGCTCATGTTCTTTAAAGAAAGGTCGTTTAGGAATTGTCGCACCTGGCACAAAATCAATGTAGTGCTCTATCTCTCTAATAGGTGGCAATCCACTAAACACACCTCTAGGAAAAGTGAGTTTTTATCGCCTTAGCATAAAAACTCACTTTTCTCTTTGTTTTTCTCTCACTTTCTTCATTCTCTATTTTCTTTCTACACTCTTTTTCTTTTTCACTCTCTTTTTCCCTTTCACTCTCTTTTTGCTTTTCACTCTCTATTTTTCTGTCACTCTCTTTTCCTTCATCTTTTTTTGAACTCTCGACCTAACTATTATTTTTCAACTCATTCTCTCTTTATCTTGAGGTCTTAGCCTCAGCCTCATATTTTTTTTCTCTCTCTCATTTTCGGCCTCACTATTTATTTTCTTCTCAATCTCACATTCACTCTTGCTTTTTAGCTCAATCTCATTTTCACTCTTTCTTTTTAGCTCAATCTCCTTTAACTTTTTCTTTTTTGATCACTCTCATTTTTACTCTTTCTTTTTTGAGCAACCTCACTTTTCAGTTTCAATTGGTCCCCATGGACTTGTGTTGGAGTTAAAGGAGCAAGTTTGATTGTTTTTCCATCATTTTCAAAACTGTACATGTTCCTTAACCCATCATGGATCACCTTCCTATCATACTGCCATGGTTTCCTCAACAAAATATGACCAGCATGTATAGGCACTACATCACAAAGGACCATATCCTGGTATTTTCTAATTGAAAAAGAAACTAGCACTTGCTTATTTACCCTAACCTCCCACAATCACTCAACCACTGCAACATGTATGGTCTACGGTGTTTCAAGGTAGGTAAATTCAATTTCTCAACTAAAGTAGTGCTAGCCAAATTAATACAACTCTTCAAATCAATGATCATACTACATACCTTGTTGTTGATGTGGCATCTAGTATGAAAAATGTTCTCGCTCTGCTTCTCTGTATCATCCATCTTAATTTGTGTATTGAGTGCACACCTAGTAACAAGAGAATCACCATACTCTTCTTTCTCATACCCATTTTCAACACTAGACTCACGTCGCCTCGTATGTCTCAGGCCCTGTAGATTTCTAATTACCGCATCTTGATGATCTATCATATTCCTCACTTCATCCAACACCAAATTCAACCACTCAAACTTTTGTTGCATGGTATACAACACAAAGTATGAGTTATCTGCCATCCCCTTTGGTGATGAGTCACTCCTATGAGATATCATAATGTATTGCACAAAACGAATGTTAGTGGAAAACTCCACATACTCCCTTATGTGTTTACACTCGAATAATGACACTCCACTCGTGTTTCACTCTTAATTAGTTTTTTCCCGATAATAGTCTCACACTCTCTTGCCTTTTACCTCAATAGTTTTTCCGCTCAAATTTTTTAATAATTAGTTGAACTAAAATCAAGATAATATAACCTTGTATTATTCCAACCAGCAATATAGATCCAAGAAACAAGGAAGGAATAAAACAACATGAGACTCAAGAAATTTATACGAGGGAAAGAGTAATTATAAAACAAGATACCAACTAGAAAGATGTATTCAGCCCCTTTGATGATAAAGCTCAATCAATAAATGTATTTCCTTCTCTTTGTTGTAACTTTGTAGCAACCTTTGAATACGCTACCATTTCTTATCTTCCTCTTCTTCTTCTTCTTCTTTTTTTCCGAATTTTCTTTTCTTTTCATTTCATTTCATTTCTTTTCTTTTCTTTTCTTCTCTTTCCTTTCTGTTCCTCTCTTTTCTCGTCTTCTCTCAAATTAAATCACAAACGACACTCCAAGCAATTGACAAAGTTAGAGTTGCAGGAAACCCTAGAATTTTGAAACCCTAGGTAATGAAAATTTCAACCCAACCAGAAACCCTAAGAATTTCGGCAGCCTAATTTTTGGTTTTTTTTTCCAACCCTGGAACAATGAAGCCCTAGAATCAAAATTATGGATGCAAGAATTAAAAGATAGAATCAGACCTGATTGGAAACCTTGCTCTGAATACCAAATGATATGAACCCATGGGAATGGAATCCCTTGAACCCACAATCAATTTGAAAACTCATCCAACAAAGCCAAAATCAAGTCAATGGATGGAGAATCTAGACCCGAGAAGAACTCGTTTCAAGAACCTAGATTATATGAAAATCTAGACCCGTTGAAGAACCTGTTTAAAGAACCTAAATTATAAGGAGGAACGCCACAAAGGTTGTGATTTGCTTTTAATAAGGTCAAAAGTTCATTCAAGAAGAAGATAAGATAAACTCAACTCATAATGAATAAATTTATCAAATTTCATATAAACTTCTTAACATGAGGCAACAAAGTGTATTTAAACCAAAGCCTAATTAAAACCCTTCCCAAAATAAAGCCCTAACTTCTAAAAATACCCCTGAGTGAATAGTGCTGCGGCTACAGTACGACGCTATAGTAACTCAGCTACAATACTTTTGAAACCCTAGTTCGCTACAGTACTTCTTAAAACCCTAGTTCAACAAAATAATAAATTTCCCAACATGCCCTTGAATAGACCCCCCTTACGTCTTTCTCATAATTAAATCCAATAATTCTAAACTAATAAAATAAGTCATTTAAATGAATTAAACAACTTGAAACCCTTCAAGAGTCCAAAGCTTTTAAGTCTTGTCATTGCTCTCTTCCATAGCTTATTAAATGAGTCAAAATTGGATCTTCATCCTTCAAGTCCATCTTAAGTGTTGGAGTCTAGCTAGCTTCATCCCAAGTGGATTGTGCCAATCATTGCATTGTCTCCTTGATCTTCTTGGCTCTTGACCTTGTAATTGACCCACCTAGTACTTGCAAATAATCTTTAAGACTAGGTCTATCTTGGTGTCTATCACAAGGGTAGGAAAAATCAGTGTACAGGCTATAATCCAATGCAAAGAGATGTGGATGATGTAGGTATATGAAGAAAAAAAGGCTATATGTGTTTCTTGGCTCAAAGTTGGCTACTAAGGATCTATAATTCAAAGGGTTGGCTTGAAAGGCTGAAACGTTGATCCTAAATTGACTTTCTTCATATCCCAAGTATATCCACCATCTTACCACAAACTATATAATGATATTCTCACAAGAAGTGCCCAATTCAACAAATCAATGAACACTTATCATAATTTACTGCATTTGTAGGCTCTCAATCCTCTCCAAAACTTACATGAATACTTAAGCAAAAGAGTTCTCTAGCTACATGTGTCAAACCACCATCTTACTACAAAGCTTGGATGAGTTGCATTAGGGGTTCTGTGAATGCTTCAGCAAAAAATGATTATGGTGGGTTTGGTGAATTTACGAAGATGACTATGAATGAGAATGAGTACACATGTGAAAAGGATGCACGTGTGATGCAAATTTTAAAAAAAATTGACACATGAAAATATGCCACAGAGTTCCAACAAGTATTTTAAATACTGAATTTGCACCACCACCCCCCAACTTAAATGAAACATTGTCCTCAATTTTTAAGAATCAAATTTGAATGGGAAGTAACTAAAAATGGTAGAATACACTTGATGAGTGATGTGGGTAGCTCGCTAAGCACCAAAGATGGTAACCTAAAATTAGGGTTGTACAGAAACCGATGGCACCGGCCGCCACCTACGCGAACCGACCGGCTGCGTCAGAAACAGCAGGAACCGGTGGAGAACCGGTCGGCATGCGGTTGAAATTTCAAGAAACCAACGTTCAGCAGTTCGGTCTCGGTTTGAAGCTGGACCGGACAGCTGAACTGACCGATATAATAAAATCTTTTTTTTAATATACCCTTATCGAAACGACGCCGTTCCACTTAAATTTAGGTGGAACGGCGTTGTTTTAGTTAATAAGTATTACAACAGATACTGGAAACGACGCTGTTTGGCATTAAACCAAACGGCGTCGTTTTATTAAGGATGTAAGAAAAAAATAATAAGTCTGAAATGACGCCGTTCCACTTAAACTTAAGTGGAATGACGTCGTTTCGATAAGAGTCTTCTTCTTCCCGAATTCGATTCTGCAACTCTCTCTATCTATCTCTCCTCTGCAACTCTCTCTCTCTCCTATGCATCTCTCTCTCTCTCTCTCTCTCAATCCTCTCATTATTCTCTCAGTAGAACCGTTGAGAATCGACGCCGACCGAGAACCGCCAGAGAATAGCCTCGATCAATGTCCTCCTCCCCATCGACCGGTTACGGTCGGCGCCTCTCCCATTTTTCCAGACGTCAGTTGGCGTCAGTTTTGCCCAAAAACCTCGCTGACGACGTCGGTTTTCACCCTAACCTGAAATGAAAAAATGAAACTAATCTGCAAACAAAAATAAAGAAAACAACAACAAACAAAAAGGAAAAGAAAGAAAATAAGAGAAAACAAAAATAAAACAAAACAGACAAAACAAATAAAGCAAAACATATCTGCGTGGTATGGTCAAGGTTGATAGACCGGATCCACAAGTGGAATGTCTTTGATGGAAACCAAGTTGGGCCTACTCTTAAAGATCATTTGCAAATTCCAGATGGGCCAATTACAAGATCAAGGGCTAAGAAGATCAAGGAAGCAATGCACGGATTTGTGCAATCCACTTGGGATGAAGCTAGCAAGAGCCCAACACTCAAGATGGGCTTGAAAGAAGGAGAACTAGCTTTGATCCACTTGATTCAAGCTGTGGAAGACATGACTTAGAGATAGGGCCTATTGTTATTGGAGACTTCAAATTTGGTTAAATGATTTATTTTATTAGTTTAGAATAAATGGGCTTGAAGATGCCTGGCCCACACGTCTTATTTTCTATGAACTAGGGTTTTCTAGAAGGCCTTGTATTTTGGCCAAGGGCTTATTTGGAAAGTTACTTTTTTGGAATTAGGGTTTCAAGAGGTACTGTAGCGTTATTGTAGCCGCGGGTACTGTAGCGAGACACTGTTCATCAGGGCATTTTGGGTAAAAAGGGGCTTTATTTTGGCTAGGGTTTTAATTAGGTTTATTTTAAATACTCCTTGTAGCCTCATTTGAAGGTTAGACAATATTGAATGTTATTTGTGAGTTGAGTTTTCTCCTCTTGTTCTTGATTGAACTCTTGAACTTATCAAAGGTAAATCACAACCTTTGTGGCGTTCCTCCTTTGTAATCTAGGTTCTTGAGACGGTTTCTTCAACGGGTCTAGATTTTGATATAATCTAGGTTCTTCAAACGAGTTCTCATCAAGTCTAGATTTTCCATCCATTGACTTGAATTTGGCTTTCTTGGGGAGTTTTCAAATTGATTGTGGGTTCAAGGGATTTCATTCCCACGGGTTCATATCATTTAGTATTCAGAGCAAGGTTTCCAATCAAGTCTGATTCTATCTTTTATTTCTTGCATATTTCATTCTACTGTTTCATTGCTCTAGGATTGATTACAAAAAAAAGAAAAAGAAAAAAATACTTGTTGTTGTATTTTTTTCACTATTGTTAGGGTTTCTGAATCTCATTGTTCTAGGGTTTGTGTTGGCCAAAATCTCTTGCTCTAGGATCATCAAGAAGCAGCGATTAGAAATCTGCAAGGTGGGAGAGATAGGAGGCGACGTGAGCATAGAGTTGAAAATGAGTATGAGAATGAGGGAGATGGTGAGGATGAGGAAGACTTAGCATTTGAAGTTGGGTCGGGTAGACATGGAAGAATTAGGCGTGAAAGACGACTTGAGGGGAATCTCAGGGGTAGGGATGGTGTAGATAGAGACCTTGGGAGCATCAAACTAAAAATACCATCTTTCCAAAGTAGAGCTGACCCTGAGGTTTATCTAGAGTGGGAGAAAAAAATAGAGTTGGTGTTTGATTGCCATAATTACTCTGAGGAGAAGAAAGTGAAGTTGGCGGTAATTGAGTTCACTGATTATGCTATTATTTGGTGGGATGAATTAGTGACCAATAGGAGGAGGAATTATGAGAGGCCAGTAGAGATATGGGGAGAGTTGAAAGCTCTCATGAGGCGGAGATTTGTACCTAGCCATTACTATAGAGACCTTTACCAGAAATTACAAAATCTTACATAGGGGTCTAGGAGTGTGGAGGATTACAATAAGGAGATAGAGGTGGCAATGATTCGGGCTAATGTAGAGGAGGACCAGGAGGCCACCATGGCTAGATTTTTGAGTGGTTTGAATAGGGACATTGCCAATGTAATTGAATTGCAACATTATGTAGAGATAGAAGACATGGTACACATGGCAATGAAGGTGGAGAGGCAGTTAAAGAGAAAAGGGACAGAAAGGTACACTTCGGTTTCTAGCACTACTTGGAAATCAAAGTGGGATAGGAATGATACAGCTGAAGCAAAAAGAAAGACCGAACCACCTAAGCGAAAAGATGAGGGAACTAGCAACAAACCCAAGGTAGAATCCCAACCTTCACGGAATAGAGATATTAAATGTTTTAAGTGTTTGGGTTCAGGGCACATTGCTTCTCAATGTCCAAATAGGAGAGTGGTGATTATGCGTGACAATGGGGAGGTGATGACTGAGAGTGAGGATGATAGTGATGAGGTGCTCGAGTTGGTTGATGCTAGTGATGATGATGGAGTGGTATGCCCCATGACCGGTGAGTCTCTTGTTGCCAGGCGTGCTCTCAATGCACACATTAAGGTGGATGATATAGAGCAACAAAGAGAGAACACTTTCCATACTAGATGCCATGTCAACAATAAGATATATAGTATGATCATTTATGTGGGGAGTTGTACTAATGTGGCTAGCACTACTTTGGTTAGGAAATTGAATTTACCAACCTTAAAACACTCTAGACCATACAAATTGCAGTGGTTGAATGATTGTGGGGAGGTTAAGGTGGACAAACAAGTGTTAGTTACTTTTTCTATTGGAAAGTATCAGGATGAGGTGCTTTGTGATGTTGTGCCTATGCATGCTGGCCATATTTTGTTGGGGAGGCTGTGGCAATATGATAGGAGGGTGACACATGATGGGTTCAAGAACATGTACAACTTTGAGAAGGAGAGCAAAACAATCAAGTTTGCTCCTTTAACTCTAAGTCAGGTCTATGAGGACCAACTAAAATTGAAAAGTGAGGTTACTTAAAAAAGAAAGAGTGAAAATAAGAGTGATCAAAAGAGAAAGAGTGAAAATGAGAGTGATAAAAAAAGAAAGAGTGAAAAAGTGATTGAGCAAAAAAGAAAGAGTGAGAGTGCAAATGAGCATAAAAGAAAGAGTGAAAAAGAAAGTAGAGGTGGCTGAGAATAAAGAAAAAAGAGTGGAGCCACGAGAGAAAAAAGAAAGAGAGTCTGCAGAGAAAAAAGGAAAGGTAAAATTGAGTTTCTATGCAAGAGTGAGTGAGGTTAAGAGGGCTTTCTTCGCAGATCGTCCTATGCTTTTTCTTGTCTATAAAGAGTCCTATCTTACTCTTGATGAAACTAACCAGTCTCTTCCTAGTTTGGCTGTTTCTTTGTTGCAGGAGTTTGAGGATGTATTTTCAGAGGAGATGCCAAATGAGTTGCCACCCATTAGAGGCATTGAGCACCAGATTGATTTTGTGCCTGGGGCTGCCATTCCAAATCGACCAGCCTATAGGAGTAATCCAGAGGAGACAAAGGAGCTTCAAAGGCAAGTTGAGGATTTGATGGGCAAGGGGTACGTGAGGGAGAGCATGAGCCCTTGTGCAGTACTAGTGCTACTAGTGCCAAAGAAGGATGGGGCGTGGAGGATGTGCGTTGATTGCAGGGCTGTCAACAATATCACTGTAAAGTATCGCCATCCCATTCCTAGATTGGATGATATGCTTGATGAATTGCATGGCTCATGTATTTTCAGTAAAATTGATCTTAAAAGTGAGTACCATCAAATTAGAATGAAAGAGGGTGATGAATGGAAAACTGCTTTTAAGACTAAGTATGGGCTTTATGAATGGTTGGTTATGCCATTTGGACTTACAAATGCGCCCAGTACTTTCATGAGATTAATGAACCATGTCCTACGTGCATTCATAGGCAAGTTTGTGGTTGTGTACTTTGATGATATCTTAGTGTACAACAAGGTCTTAAATGAACATATTGAACATTTGAGATATGTGTTTGATGTGTCGAGATGTGAAATGTTGTATGCTAATTTCAAGAAATGTACCTTTTGCATGGAAAAAGTTATTTTTCTTGGTTATATTGTTAGTACAAAAGGTATTGAGGTGGATGAAGAGAAAGTCAAGGCGATCAAGGAATGGCCAACGCCAAAAAGTATCACTGAGGTAAGAAGCTTTCATGGGTTAGCTAGCTTTTATCGGCGTTTTGTTAAAGACTTTAGCACTATTACTGCACCACTCATTGAGGTAATTAAAAAGAATGTTGGGTTTCAGTGGGGGGCTAATCAAGAGAATGCTTTTGCCACTATTAAAGAAAGGTTGTGCTCTTCACCTGTGTTAGCATTACCTGATTTTAACAAAGCTTTTGAGATTGAATGTGATGCCTCAGGAATAGGGATTGGAGCCGTTTTGATGCAGGATAGGCGACCCATAGCCTTCTTCAGTGAAAAGCTAAGTGGGGCATCCCTGAAGTACCCTACTTATTACATAGAGCTTTATGCTCTTGTTCGTGCATTAGAGACTTGGCAGCACTACCTATGGCCAAGGGAATTTGTAATCCACACCGATCATGAATCATTGAAACATCTCAAGTGTCAAGGTAAGTTGAATAAAAGGCATGCTAGATGGATGTAATACATTGAGACCTTTCCCTATGTCATCCGTTACAAGCAAAGTAAGGAGAACATTGTTGCTGATGCTCTATCCCGGAGGTATGTACTTCTTACTTCTATGAGTGCTAAAATGCTTGGGTTTGAATATGTGAAAGAAATGTATGCCAATGACGCTGACTTTTCTGATGTGTATATGACATGTGATAAAGCAACATTTGGTAAGTTTTACAAGCATGATGGTTATTTATTTAAGGAAAGCAAACTTTGTGTGCCAAGTTGTTCTATGCGTGAGTTATTGGTGCGTGAGGCACATGGTGGGGGATTAATGGGACACTTTGGTGTCAAGAAAACTTTGGACATTTTGCATGAACATTATTTTGGCCTAAGATGAAGAGAGATGTTAATCGTATTTGTGGAAGGTGCATTACATGTAGAAAGACCAAATCTAAGGTTTTGCCACGTGGGTTGTATATACCCTTACTCGTTCCAAGTGAGCCATGGGTAGACATATCTATGGAATTTGTTTTGGGGCTGCCTAGGACAAAAAGGGGTAGAGATTCTATTTTTGTGGTTGTGGATAGATTTAGTAAGATGGCACATTTCATTTCATGCCATATTACAGATGATGCCACAAACATAGCTGACTTGTTTTTTAGAGAGATAGTGCGACTCCATGGTGTACCTAGGAGTATTGTTTTTGATAGGGATGTTAAATTCCTTGGCTACTTTTGGAAGGTGTTGTGGGAGAAATTGGGTACTAAGCTCTTATTTTTCACTACTTGTCATCCACAGACTGATGGTCAGACTGAAGTAGTTAATAGGACTTTAACTCAACTTTTACGCACTGTTGTTCAGAAGAATTTAAAAACTTGGGAGGATTGTCTGCCATTTATAGAGTTTGCATATAATCTGACCATGCATACTACTACTTCATATTCTCCTTTTGAAATTGTTTATGGATTTAATCCGCTTACTCCTTTGAATTTGATGCCTTTACCTGTTGATGGTAGGAGTAGCTTGGATGGACAAAAGAAGGCGGAGTTGGTGAAGTCAATTCATGAGAGGGTACGACTTCAAATTTCCCAAAAGAATGAAAGGGTTGCTTCACAAGCCAATAAAGGGTGAAGGCGTGTCATCTTTGAACCGGGAGGTTGGGTTTGGGTTCACATGCGCAAAGAAAGATTCCCAGCCCAATGAAGGACAAAGTTGCATCCTCGAGGAGATGGACCCTGTCACGGGATACAATAGTGACCTGATGGAAACCAAGGTGGGCCTACTCTTAAAGATCATTTGCAAATTCCAGATGGGCCAATTACAAGATCAAGGGCCAAGAAGATCAAGGAAGCAATGCACGGATTGGTGCAATTTGCTTGGGATGAAGCTAGCAAGAGCCCAATACTCAAGATGGGCTTGAAAGAAGGAGAACCAGCTTTGATCCACTTGTTTCAAGATGTGGAAGACATGACTCAGAGATAGGGCCTATTGTTATTGGAAACTTCCAATTTGGTTAAATGATTTATTTTATTAGTTTAGAATAAGTGGGCTTAAAGATGCCTGACCCACACGTCTTATTTTTAATGAACTAGGGTTTTTGAGAAGGCCATGTATTTTGGCCAAGGGCTTATTTGGAAAGTTACTTTTTAGGAATTAGGGTTTCAAGAGGTACTGTAGCGTTACTGTAGCCGCGGGTACTGTAGCGCGACACTGTTCATCAGGGCATTTTGGGTAAGAAGGGGCTTTATTTTGGCTAGGGTTTTAATTAGGTTTAGTTTAAATACTCCTTGTTGCCTCATTTGAAGGTTAGACAATATTGAATTTTATTTGTGAGTTGAGTTTTCTCCTCTTGTTCTTGATTGAACTCTTGAACTTATCAAAGGTAAATCACAACCTTTGTGACGTTCCTCCTTTGTAATCTAGGTTCTTGAGACGGGTTCTTCAACGGGTCTAGATTTTGATATAATCAAGGTTCTTGGAACGAGTTCTATCGGGTCTAGGTTTTCCATCCATTGACTTGAATTTGGCTTTCTTGGGGAGTTTTCAAATTGATTGTGGGTTCAAGGGATTTCATTCCCACGGGTTCATATCATGACCTCTGACCCTGTCATGGGATATAATAGTGAGCTCTGACCCTACCACGGGATATAATATTGGAATTCTATTCTGAGTGCAATTGCTTGATATTCATGGTGATTTATGGTCTGCTTGGCTTTCGGCCAAATGCACAACCCTACCACGGGGGTTGAACATGATCTCTGTTTTGATATGATGTTTTGATATGACATGATAAAATGAAGATATTCAGTCATGTTGTGTCAAATGAGTCTTTGAATATGAAAAGTTGTTTTATGAATAGGAAATATTTGAAATATCGCTCTGATTTTCTGATAATATGTATTTTTGAGATATACATGTTGAAAATTTAAATGTTTTGTTTCTGCATTCTAAACTCTATGATAATGCTCATATTTACATACTAGCATATGTCCTCTGCTTACTGAGTTGTTGATAACTCACCCCTTATCTCCATAAAAATTTTCAGATATTTTAATTATCTAGCTAGAGAACAAGAATATGAAGTATTGGAACAGTCTGATAATCATAGATGAATGAGTGCTAAGGGTACGAGTATTTTGGAGGATCATATTTAGTAGTTTTATCTCTAGCGGTTATTTTGGTACGTCAAGTTATGAATAATGTGTCTTTGTGGAGACGTTATTTGTTATATTGAGGTTTTTGTTTAGTATTTATGTGGAAGGATACGGATTTTGGATCGAACAAATAACTTAAGTATTTTGTGGAGTTGTTGTTTATTTATTACTGATTATTGGAGATGTTCTTGAGGAATAAGAGCTAACACTCCGGACCTCCGGGAACGGGGCATTACATTTATGGGCTGAAATAAAAGCGTCTAACAATAGAAGGATCCTCAATTGAAACATAAACTTTATAAAATCTAGCAAGAGTTTCATGTTAATCCCTTGACTCTAAAACATTGAACGATAAGTTCTAAACCTTCAACATTGCCATCAGGCATCAAATACCGAATTTCTCCAAGCTTAACAACTTCATTTAGCATCCATCCTAGACTTGTTTCCACTCAAAATATGTTTCCTCAGTCATCTTACCATCGAAAACATGTGATTATGAGAAACCTAAAATCATTCACTGCACTTGGCCTAATGTCATACTTGAAATCACCTTACCCGAAATTAAGCACTCGATCTAGCACTAGGACAAAACTCCAAATATAAGAGAAAACACCATCCAACACATGTTTGGTCATCAAACCTTAAAAACTGAGACTTTATTTAAGGTATCATGCTTCTCTTGTACTTGTGGACCTTAGAAGATTAAAGCGTCAAGTTCTTTTAAACATGGTTATGATCAAGATCACATCCTAGGATATCAGCTTCCACATAAATCGACACACCTATAGAGAGAAACTTGAGACATGCATTTTGACAGTTTTGAACTTATGAAATTCTTGCACCTTGATTTCCTCATAAAACCAAGCAAATCATTTCCAAGCCCATTCTAAGTCCCAGGTATCACATTATCCATAAAACTTCGATCATTAGGAGGTCGACCTTAAATCCATATTCAATCATCAAGATACTAACCATGACATGTATTATTGACTCTAGATGGCATTATAAACCCTAATACCTCAAATTTCGTACAAGAACTTCATACAACCAACAACATTGTTTCAAGCTTATAAAGAACTAAATATACCATGTAAATGATAAAAATCCAACTTTTGTCAAGCTTAAACTCATCTAACAACACCAAATACCTCTTTGTCATCCGAAACCCTTGGTCACCATAGACACCATAAATCGACTTCTTTCTTTTTAGAAAAAGCTTCCACTAGAACACTAACACAACCTTCTAACATCTATTAAGAAAATATATAGAGAAAGATTACTCACCAAGTCGAAAATCTTGAAGAGGAGGTTCGGTTTGCACTGTTCTAACCAACAACTCTCAGTTTTCACCATTGTAGTGTGTTAGGCTCTTGATTCAAATGTGGTGTAGTTAGAGCTTTGGGTGTGTACGTGAATAGAGGAAAATAAGAGAATAGTGTGAGAATTTCATGTAAACCCCCAAAATCAAAAGATAAAGAGGTGTTTTTTTACTAAAAATAGCCCAAACTCTCTTTCTTCTTGCTTCAGCTTTATAACCAAGTGGGCGATCTTAGATTTTTGGCTATTGCATGGTGTACAAGTGGCATATGGAAGGTCTTCATGTTGGACAAGTGGTGTAGCTGGTGCATGTGGGACAAGTGGCGCCTTTGCTAATGCATGTGGGACTAGTGGCATGGTATTTTGTCAAAATTCAAGATCCTAAACAAGTACCAATCTAGTTTATAGAACTTACCAAACGATGCTTTCTCACAAGTTCCATACACACTAACAAAGTCATCATCATTAGCATGCAATTCCTCATCATATTCAAGTCTCAACAATTTTGCATCTAAAATGAAGACAAGGACATACCTTCTTGCTAAAGCATCAACCAAAAAATTTTCCATACCTTGTGTGCATTTGATTTCATGAGAAAAAGTCAAAATACAGTCCTCCTACTTAGCATGCATTATAGCCAACGACTTACCTTGTCCATTCAAATGTGTCAAGGACTCATGTTCTTCAAAGAAAGGTCGGTTAGGAATTGTGACACCTGGCACAAAATCAATGTAGTGCTCTATCTCCCTAATAGGTGGCAATCCACTAAAGACACCCCTAGGAAACACGACCTCATATCCCTGCAACAAAGAGAAAATAACACTAGGCAAAGATACGTCAAGTTCGTTAGTATTAAGAATCGCCTTAACAAAAAAACTCACTTTTCTCTTTGTTTTACCCCCTCTTTCTTCACTCTCTCATTTCTTTACACTCTTTTTCTTTTTCACTCTCATTTTTCCTTTCACGCTCTTTTCTCGTTTCACCCTCTTTTTCTCTATCACTCTCTTTTTCTTCATCTTTTTTTAAACTCTCAACCTCAAAATTAGTTTTCAACTCATTGTCTCTTTCTCTTGAGGTCTCAACCTCACCCTCATCTTTTCTGATGGGAACCAAGGTGGGCCTAGTCTTAAAGATCATTTGCAAATTCCAGATGGGCTAATTACAAGATCAAGGAAGCAATGCACGGATTGGTGCAATCCACTTGGGATGAAGCTAGCAAGTGCCCAACACTCAAGATGGGCTTGAAAGAAGGAGAACCAGTTTTGATCCACTTGATTCAAGCTATGGAAGACATGACTTAGAGATAGGGTCTATTGTTATTGGAGACTTCCAATTTGGTTAAATGATTTATTTTATTAGTTTAGAATAAGTGGGCCTGAAGATGTCTGGCCCACACGTCTTATTTTTAATGAACTAGGGCTTTCAAGAAGGCCTCCTATTTTGGCCAAGGACTTAATTGGAAAGTTACTTTTTAGGAATTAGGGTTTCAAGAGGTACTGTAGCGTTACTGTAGCTGCGGGTACTGTAGCGCGGCACTGTTCATCAGGGCATTTAGGGTAAAAATGGGCTTTATTTTGGCTATGGTTTTAATTAGGTTTAGTTTAAATACTCCTTGTAGCCTCATTTGAAGGTTGGACAATATTGAATGTTATTTGTGAGTTGAGGTTTCTCCGCTTGTTCTTGATTGAACTCTTGAAATTATCAAAGGTAAATCACAACCTTTGTGGCGTTCCTCCTTTGTAATCTAGGTTCTTGAGACGGGTTCTTCAATGGGTCTAGATTTTGATATAATCTAGGTTCTTGAAACGAGTTCTCATTGGGTCTAGGTTTTTCCATCCATTGTCTTGAATTTGGCTTTCTTGGAGAGTTTTCAAATTGATTGTGGGTTCAAGGGATTTCATTCCCGCGGGTTCATATCATTTTCTCTCTCTCTCCTTTTTGGCCTCACTATTTCTTTTTTTCTCAATCTCACTTTCACTCTTGCTTTTTAGCTCAATCTCACTTTCATTCTTGCTTTTTAGCTCAATCTCTTTTTCACGTTTTCTATTTTGATCACTCTCAATTTCATTCTTTCTTTTTTGATCACTCTCATTTTCACTCTTACTTTTTTTATCACTCTCCCTTTTTTGATCACTCTCATTTTCATTGTTTCTTTTTAGCTCAATCTCACTTTTCAGTTTCAATTCGTTCCCATGGACCTGTGTTGGAGTTAAAGGAGCAAGTTTGATTGTTTTTCCATCCTCTTCAAAATTGTACATATTCCTTAACCCATCATGGATCACCTCCCTATCATACTGCCATGGCTTCCCCAACAAAATATGACTAGTATGCATAGGCACTACATCACAAAGGACCATATCCTGATATTTTCCAATTGAAAAAGAAACGAACACTTGCTTATTTACCCTAACCTTCCCACAATCACTGCAATATGTTTGGTCTAGGGTGTTTCAAGGTAGGTAAATTCAATTTCTCAACTAATGTAGTGCTAGCCAAATTAATATAACTCCTCAAATCAATGATCACACTACATACCTTATTGTTGACGTGACATCTAGTATGAAAAATGTTCTCGTTCTGCTGCACTATATCATCCATCTTAATTTGTGTATTGAGTGCTTGCCTAGTAACAAGAGAATCACCATATTCTTCTTTCCCATACCATTTTCAACACTAGACTCACTTCGCCTCCTATCTCTCATGCCCTGTAGATTTCTAATTATTGCATCTTGATGATATATCATATCCCTCACTTCACCCAACACCAAGTTCAACTGCTCAAACTGTTGTTGCATGGATTGCAATACAAAGGATGAGTTATCTACCATCCGCTTTGGTGAAGAACCACTCTGGTGAGACATTGTAAAGTGCTGCACAAAAGAATGTTAATGGAAAACCTCACACACTCTTCCATGTTTACACTCAGATATGGCACTCCACTCGTGTTTCACTTTTAATTGACTTTTTTCCTGATAATAGTCTCACACGCTCTTGTCTTTTTCTTCAATAGTTTTCTCGCTCAAGTTCTTTAAGAACTAGTTGAACTAAATCAAGACAATACAACCTTGTATTATTCCAACCAGCAATATAGATCCAAGAAACAAGAAACAAGGAAGGAATAAAATGACACGAGACTCAAGGAATTTATATGGGTGAAAGAGTAATTATAAAACAAGATACAAACTACAAATATGTATTCAATCCCTTTGATGATAAAACTCAATCAACAAATATTTTTCTCTCTTTGTTGTAACTATGTAGCAACCTTTGAATATGCTACATTTTCTTTTCTTTTTCTTCTTCTTCTTCTTCTTCTTTTTTTTTTTTTTTGAATTTTATTTTATTTTATTTTCTTTTCCTTTCCTCTCTTTTCTTTTCTTTTCTCTAATTCAATCACAAACAACAATACTCAATTGTGAAAATCAAGCAATTGAATTCAAGCAAACAAGAATTGACAATGAAACAAAAGAGAATCAATGGAACGGCACTCCAAGCAATGGACAAACTTAGAGATGCAAGAAACCCAATGTGATGCAAATTTCAGCCAAACCAAAAACCCTAAGAATTTTGGCAGCCTACTTTTTGTTTTGTTTTGTTTTTCTAAACCCTAGAACAATGTAGCCCTAGAATTAAATTTAAGGATGTAAGAAATTAAAATATAGAATCAGATCTGATTGGAAACCTTGCTCTGAATACCAAATGATATGAACCCGCGGGAATGAAATCCCTTGAACCCACAATCAATTTGAAAACTCCCCAAGAAAGCCAAAATCAAGTCAATGGATGGAGAACCTAGACCCGAAGAGAACTCGTTTCAAGAACTTAGATTATATTAAAATTTAGACCCGTCGAAGAACCCATCTCAAGAACCCAGATTACAAAGGAGGAACGCCACAAAGGTTGTAATTTACCTTTGATAAGTTCAAAAGTTCAATTAAGAACAAGAGGAGATAAAACTCAACTCACAATGAATAAATTCATGAAATTTCATAAAACTTCTTAAAATGAGGCAACATAGAGTAATTAAACCAAACCTAATTAAAACCCTAGCCAAAATAATGCCCCAACTTCCAAAAATATCCCTGAGTGAACAGTGCAATGTCTACAGTATGGCGCTACAGCAACTCAGCTACAGTACTAACCCTAACCCTAGTTCAATAAAATAATAACTTTTGAAATAAGCCCTTGGCCAAAATACAAGGCCTTCCCAAGAAACCCTAGTTCATAAGAAATAAGACATATGTGGGCCAAGTATCCTCAAACCCAATTATTCTAGACTAATTCTTATAACTAATAAAATAAAAGCCTTTAATGAAATAAACAAGTCCATGGCCTTCAATCACATAATCATAATAATAGGCCCTAATTTATGTCGCACTGTTTCATAGCTTGTATCATGTGCATGATCATTAGATCTCCTTCTCTCAAGCTCATATTGAATATTCAGCTCTTGCTAGACTCGTCCCAAGTGGATTGCATCAATCCTTGCATTGTCTCATTAATCTTCTTGGCTCATCTGGAAGTTGCAAATGATCTTTAAGACTAGGTCCATCTTAGTTCCCATCAACTCATTAAGGCCCGCGAATTTGGCCACATTTGCATTGCTTCTTGGCTAAGTAATTGCAACCCCACATGGCTGATCAGATTTTCTCAAGAGGGCCTAGAGGGTACTTGAAGTGAAGGGCTACAAGGCCACCTCACTCTTTCCATTCTACACTCTACCTAGAAGAAATATCTTGGGCTGAGTTTTGTATATTGTATTTGCTAGAAAAGACCAACACTCAATCTTCATTTTAGACTTATCATCTTCCATAACTTGTGTAAGAAGCCCTCCAGCCCACTTCCTACAAAAATCATCTCTTCTTTACACTTTTCTTTGAAAGAACACAAAAGACACTCTTAGGCAGCTTTTCTAAGCTCTTTTACATGCCTGATTCGAAGCCCTTGTATGTATTTTATCACAAACTCTCCTTCATTATAGTTGTTTCTTTCTGAGTCTTGTTTACATGGATACCTTATTTGTTCAATTTGAAGATCGTTGAGTTAGTCAAATGTTGTTTAAACCCCATACTGGTCATTCTAGGTGATAAACATGAGAGTGTGTTATATATTGGAGTTTCTAATTGATAGATCTTGGTCTGAAACTTCTATGGAGTATTGTTAACATGTGTATATGATTATTGGTGGATGATTTGTTGCGTGATTAA
The DNA here is from genome assembly GCA_003123825.1 of Juglans hindsii. Classification (NCBI taxonomy): domain Eukaryota; kingdom Viridiplantae; phylum Streptophyta; class Magnoliopsida; order Fagales; family Juglandaceae; genus Juglans; species Juglans hindsii. The sequence continues at coordinate 176,514 of QEOW01000130.1, read as the reverse complement.
AGGTTTTGATGAAAGATTTTCTTAGATTTAGAAGCTTAGAAACTAGAAGAGGAAAAACAATTTCTGTTTTAAGAAAGTTTGGATCTTTTGTGACTTAAACCTATTCCAATGACTTTGATAATTTTATTGGAGGATCATAAGCCTCTTATATACATGTTAGAATATTAGTTTGAAGATATTTGCTGTTATATTCAAAGATATGAATTTTTATGCAGAGAGATATTCGGATAGGTTAAAGAATTGATGTCCTTAGCTAAATCCATGTTTTGGTTGATTTTTAACCATGTGATGTTGAGTTTAAACCTTATATATGTTTTAGGATGCCTTTTTAAACCATTTAAGTTTTGGTTTGAACATCACACCTTTATAAGTCATGGATCAAAAGGTTGATCAAAACTAGTTTAGAAACAAAAATTTGTTTTTGAACTTGGAAGGAAACAAAAAATTTCAAGTATTGTTTTAAGTGATTTTGATTATTTTTGTTCCTGATTCAAAGCATGATTATTCTTAAGAATTTTTTATGTGTATATTAGAAGAAAATTTTTGGTTTAATCATGAGTTTTGAAATTTGAAAGAATTGCACAAAAATTAAGGGAAATAGACTATGTAAGTTTCTGCCCCTATGGAGTTTTCATGATTGTGTTTAGTTTTAAATTTTTCTGAATTTATATGAATTTGTATTTGAGTTTATGATGCAAAATTCTTCCGTTAGGGGTAAAATGGTCATTTTTATACATGTAGAGGGTAAAATGGCCATTTTACTCTAAGTTAATATTTTTCTATGTTTCTAATTCTAAGTGATATGAACCCGCAGGAATAGAATCCCTTGAACCCACAATCAGTTTGAAAACTTCCCAAGAAAGCCAAAATCAAGTCAATGGATGGAAAATCTAGACCCGATGAGAACTCATTAAAATCTAGACCCGTTGAAGAACCCAGATTACAAGGAGGAACGCCACAAAAGTTGTGATTTACCTTTGATAAGTTCAAAAGTTCAATTAAGAATAAGAGGAGTAAAACTCAACTCACAATGAATAAATTCATCAAATTTCATAAATTTCTTAAAATGAGGCAACAAAAAGTATTTAAAACAAAACCTAATCAAACCCTAGCCAAAATAAATCTCTATCTTCCAAAAATGCCCCTGGATGAACAGTGCTGAGGCTACAGTACTCGCTACAGTAAAACCCTAACCCTAGTTCAATAAAATAATAACTTTCCAAATAAACTCTTGGCCAAAATACAAGGCCTTCCCAAAAATCCCTAGTTCAGAAGAAATAAGACATGTGGGCCAAACATCCTCAAACCCAATTATTCTAGACTAATTCCTATAACTAATAAAATAAGCCCCTTTAATGAAATAAACAAGTTCATGGCCTTCAATCACATAATCATAATAATAGGTCCTAATTTATATTGCACTGTTCCATAGCTTGTATCATGTGCATGATCACTGGATCCCCTTCTCTCAAGCCCATATTGAATATTCAGCTCTTGCTAGACTCGTCCCAAGTGGATTGCATCAATCCTTGCATTGCATCCTTGATCTTCTTGGCTCTTTATCTTGAAATTGTCTTATCTGGAACTTGCAAAGGATCTTTAAGTCTAGGCCCACTTTGGTTCCCATCACTAAGTGATTAAGTTCTAACTTTTAGTGATCACTACTTTCAGCTCCTCGTGATCGCACTTGAGTTTTGCTTAGAAACACGAAGACCGAGGTAAGTTAGATTTTAACTTACAATCAGTTTAATTATGTGTGGTGAGTAAAGGAACTACTATAGTATATGTATATATGTTATCATATATGTCATGCCAAGTCATTACATATTATCTGTTACACATAATTTATTCTATCACGAATTGTTTATCTGTTATGCAAGATATTCTGTGACTTATTGCTATGCATTGCAAGTACATCATGTTAAGTATGCCATATGTTACATGTATGTCATGTGAAGTAATACTCACTATTGCAAATACATCATATTAAGTATGTCATCTGTTACATGTATGTCATGTAATATTCACTGTTGCAAGCATGTCATGTTGAGTATGTTGTCTGTTACATATTATGCCATGTTATAAAATATTTTCTGTTACATGTTATGTCATGTTACAAAATATTTTTGTCTCAAATAAGTCATGTCTTCCGAGTTACATTCAGGTCATGTTGTGTTACGTCAAGGCTTTTGTCCTTTCGTATTCTAGTCACATTGATGGGAACCAAGGTGGGCCTAGTCTTAAAGATCATTTGCAAATTCCAGATGGGCCAATTACAAGATCAATGGCCAAGAAGATCAAGGAAGCAATGCACGAATTGGTGCAATCCACTTGGGATGAACCTAGCAAGAGCCCAACACTCAAGATGGGCTTGAAAGAAGGAGAACCAGCTTTGATCCACTTGATTCAAGCTGTGGAAGACACGACTTAGAGATAAGGTCTATTGTTATTGGAGAGTTCCAATTTGGTTAAATGATTTATTTTATTAGTTTAGAATAAGTGGGTTTGAAGATGCCTGGCCCACACGTCTTATTTTTAATGAACTAGGGTTTTCGAGAAGGCCTTGTATTTTGGCCAATGGCTTATTTAGAAAGTTATTTTCTAGGAATTAGGGTTTCAAGAGGTATTGTAGCGTTACTGTAGCCATACTGTAGCCGCGGGTACTATAGTGAGACACTGTTCATCAGGGTATTTTGGGTAAAAAGGGGCTTTATTTTGGCTAGGGTTTTAATTAGGTTTAGTTTAAATACTCCTTGTAGCCTCATTTGAAGGTTGGACAATATTGAATGTTATTTGTGAGTTGAGGTTTTTCCTCTTGTTCTTGATTGAACTCTTGAACTTATCAAAGGTAAATCACAACCTTTGTGGCGTTCCTCCTTTGTAATCTAGGTTCTTGAGATGGGTTATTCAACGGGTCTAGATTTTGATATAATCTAGGTTCTTGAAACGAGTTCTCATCGGGTCTAGGTTTTTCCATCCATTGACTAGAATTTGACTTTCTTGGAGAGTTTTCAAATTGATTGTGGGTTCAAGGGATTTCATTCCCACGGGTTCATATCACACATTTTGTATCAAATACAACTTGTGTATTTCGAGAACAGTTATATCCAGTTATTTATGTCAATCATGACCCTAAGTACTACTAGGATGGGGTAATATCCTAGTGAAACTCTTTTATTCATGTTGGAGTGTCTAAATGGGTGTGAAATTTTGTGAGATGAAATACTGTCAACGGGTAACGAGCGGGGCCTAACTAACTGGTCACCGGAGGGCACCAAACATTAACGCCGATGGAGCCACATTTCAATTCTTGTGGGGCCCACAATCAGTGTGGCACATGAAGTATGGGTCCAAAGTGAGTGTGACACATACAATGCTTCACAACTGGTGCATATACTTGTGTTGTGATGCGGTAATCGACAATGATACATGGCTCTAGGGGACCCATGTAGCACCCGTAAAGTTAAGTTTAATCAGTTAAAGAACAAGATTCTAATTTCATGTTAAGTCAAGTCTCAGATCATGTCCATGTTAAGCAAGTCAAGTTCAATTCATGTTTTAGTTTAAGTTATGTCAGTTATGCTATGTTGTATAACAGTTATGCTAAGCTTACTTATGATTTTGATTATGCATTCATACTTTTACTACCATGCAATCATCTTTAACCTGTGTAGAGTTTTTCTGTTAACTTGTTGAGATTTGTAATCAAGTCTCACTGTGGTAGTCCTAACTACCATTCCTCCTGAATTGTAGATCTTGTTATAGGATCTAAAAGAGAGTTGGAAATCAACCAACTGGAAACAGTTGACTAAGCTGTCCGACGTCGATGATAATATAGTAGTTAATTTAAATTACTACTTGTACTATGGAGTTAATGATGGAAACCAAGGTGGGCCTACTCTTAAAGATCATTTGCAAATTCCAGATGGGCCAATTACAAGATCAAGGACCAAGAAGATCAACGAAGCAATGCACGGATTGGTGCAATCCACTTGGGATGAAGCTAGCAAGAGCCCAACACTCAAGATAGGCTTGAAAGAAGGAAAACCAGCTTTGATCCACTTGATTCAAGCTGTGGAAGACATGACTTAGATATAGGACCTATTGTTATTGGAGACTTCCAATTTGGTTAAATGATTTATTTTATTAGTTTAGAATAAGTGGGCTTTAAGATGGCTGGCCCACACTTCTTATTTTTAATGAACTAGGGTTTTCGAGAAGGCCTTGTATTTTGGCCAAGGGCTTATTTGGAAAGTTACTTTTTAGGAATTACGGTTTCAAAAGGTACTATAGTGTTACTGTAGTCGTACTGTAGCCGCGCCTACTGTAGTGTGACACTGTTCATCAGGGGCATTTTAGGTAAAAAGAGGTTTTATTTTGGCTAGGGTTTTAATTAGGTTTAGTTTAAATACTCCTTGTTGCCTCATTTGAAGGGGAGACAATATTGAATTTTATTTGTGAGTTGAGTTTTCTCCTATTGTTCTTGATTGAATTCTTGAACTTATCAAAGGTAAATCACAACCTTTGTGGCGTTCCTCCTTTGTAATCTAGGTTCTTGAGACGGGTTCTTCAACGGGTCTAGATTTTGATATAATCTAGGTTCTTGAAATGAGTTCTCATCGGGTCTAGGTTTTCAATCCATTGACTTGAATTTGGCTTTCTTGGAGAGTTTTCAAATTAATTGTGGGTTGAAGAGATTTCATTCCTGCGGGTTCATATCAGTTGAATCTCTAGTACTCTTTTGATCAGAACCATTTTGGAGTAGCGTTCTGATCTCAGTTGTTTAGTATGTCAATATGTGTGAAGTACGTTTTAAGTATTTGAAATATTTTCAGTTTGTTGCATAGTATTGCTATAAAAAAAAATTATCCGCTGCAAATATTGTATATGCTAGATGCATGCTAGGAACATTACATCTTATATGTCATGAATGAGGGCAGGTAACCTTGTGTTGTATGTCTTGACGCGTCAAATGTCCGTCCAATCCCAAACGGAATTTGGAGGCGTCACACTCTCTCTCTCATCATTTTCTTTGTCTCTCTTAGTGCCGCGCTGACCACCTTCGACCTCTGCCCAGCTCATTACCATGTCGCATCTGTCCCTCCCTCTCGGTGAGTCTCCATTGCACTGCCCTTGGGTCTCTCTAGTGAATATTTGTCATTTACAAACTAAAAGGTGGCTTTTGCATTTTACGTAAAGCACAACATGCCTTAAAGTTTATTTACAAAAAAAAAAAAATGCCATCAAGCACTTTGGTCATGTGATTATGTGTAAAGCCCATGGAGAACCCTTTTAAATATTTTTACATTATTGTCCTTAATAGGTAAGCCATAGGTGTAGCCTTATTTACAACTAATTGCGGCTGGACTTGACTTCTAAAATTGGACATGAATCTTAAGTCGGGTTGATGTTAGATAGACTTGTGATTGAGTGGGAATTGTGTTAAGTGGATATTAAGTGGAGATGCATTTTACATGAGCTTAGTTTTCACTGAATAAACATGTAGCCATACATTTTATTTTACATAAATAATTTAGAGTTTTATGTATCAATCGAAAAGGTTAGGTGGATATCGATGAAGTTGGGGAAGTGATGATATTTTTCAAGAATGTTAGACATTAGAGAAATATAGATTTTTAATATCTTGGGTGTTAATTACAAAGTACGTATTCAATGGAAGTTTTCCGGGTGATGACTATTAAATAGGTGATGATTGATACTCTCTTAGCACCATTGAGAGAAAATTTCGAGAAGTTAAAAAGTCCAGGTAAACGGGATTTCTATGCTAGATGTTACATAAAAGAAAGAACTAAGGTTGATTTTATGAAAAATGTGCATGATATGCTTTGAAAATAAATGTGAAAACAACCTTAGTCTTGTGTTTTGCATTAGTCATGAAACTTTGTATAAGAAGAAAGTATTTTCTGTATGATTGGTGTAGAAATGAGTTGATTTTAGCATTATGTTTCTGAATTGTACAAAAAGAGCAAATATGAGATCTGAAAGGTTTTTGGGTTGATTAAGTGAAGATGGTTTGAATATGTTTTTGAATATGTGAAATGATCTGAATTTATTCAATACTCTGTTTTGATATGATGTGGCATCTAAAAACCTTTGGCATGACTTTCTGATTTTATATCTGATTCTGCTCTGGTTTTGATTTTGTTTTTGATTTGTTCCATTAAGGCCCTACCAGGGGTATAATAGTGGTATATGACTCTGTCACGGGTATAAAGGTGGTATGTGGCCCTGCCACTAGGGTTAAACATGACCTCTGTTCTGATATGATGCTATGATATGATGGCGATGATGCTCAGTTATGCTATGCCAAATGATACTTTTAAATAAGAACATTTCTGAAAGTCTTGCTCTGATATTTTGATAACATATTTTGATTTTGCATTCTAAAAGTAAATGTTTTGTTTTGCATTCTAAACTTTGTAAATGCTCATATTTTCATACTAATATATGTTATCTGCTTATTAAGTTGCTGATAACTCATTCTTTATCTCCATAATATTTTTTAGATGACTTGAATGTTTTAGTTGAGGATCAAGAATATGGAGCATGGGTGACATTATTTAAGTATATAGTGGATTAAGCACAAAAAGATGCCATGGTTATTGGAGGATATTATTCAAGTAAATTTGTCGTGTTCTGATGACGTGATATATTGAGAGGTTGAGATTATATTAAGACTTTGTGGTGTCTTTAGTTAATTATTTTGGAATAGATGGTTTAAAACAACAAAATATATGTGTAATTGAGAATTTGGAGCTTATATCTATATGGTAAGATATGATTTTAAGTGACAAGAAGTAACTTTCTAACCCATCCGGGATCGAGGCGTTACACTGACGTATTCACACCTCGTCAAGAGGGTCGGCTAGGTGATGCAATAACTAGTAGAGAGCCTATGATGCGTAGTGGAGCCGTGAGGTGTCCACCTACATTGTTATTGGATTAAATGGCTATAAGTGGTTAATATGACTTGAAAACGGTACTTTTACATGACTATTTTTGCTATTCTATTACATGAATACATGGCAATGATCTTAAAACAAATACAAGAACAAAAGAATATTTTGGTCAAGTTCATATCCATGCATTCATACTCATGGTTTACCTTTACATGCTTATGTTATCTTCTTATATGTTATTGGTATAACTTTCTGACTTTCTCGAAATCTCACTACAATAGTTTTCACTGCTATCCCCCTAGAAGGGTAGAAGTTATGACAGGTTTAGGTGATAGCTATGGGGAAACGCAAGTGGGAAGATCCCCCACCAATTAAGGAGGCCCCTAAGAGCCTCGAGCACTCCACGGAGCCAACAATAGAGGAAAGATTAGAGGCAGCCCATAAATTCATTAGTGAAGTACTGAAGCCTTTCGAGAACTTGCAGAAGATTGTAGAAAAAAACAAGCCCAAATAGGATTTTTTTGGAGGTTCCATATAAACAGTACTTTGAGATTTTTGGTGAACCAAGTATGAAGGGTTGTGGTTTAAAACCCTCATTATGTATCAGGAGCTTTGAACAAGTACTCTGGGATTTTTAGTACTTTATTTCGTACCATACTTTAATTGCTCTATCTTTACTTAGAATTGAACATTTTTCCACTGCGATTATTGCACATTGCTAGTAACATGTTAGGTGCATTGCATGTTAACTGTGATGAACGAGGGATATGTAACCTTGAGTTATATGTGTCTCAGTCCAATCTCATGCAAGGTCTGGGTGCGTCACACTCCCAGTCCTATGTAAGAGGACAAGGATCCTCTATGTTGGACACCCCACACCTTTCCCATGTCGAGTTTTTTTTATTGTCACCGTTTCTCGACAAACAAATGTTATAGAGAGCTATTTTGTATTCCATGTTCAGCTTTTCATTAAGAGAAATGATAGTTGAAGTCGTGAGTGTGCAAATGTCATACAATCACTTTGAAAAAATTAAAAAAATACGGGACTCACATGAAAAAAAAAAATTAATCTTTTAATAGTAGATTCCACTCTTTTTTAAAGTAACTGCAAGACGCTTGCGTACTCCATAACTACATGTAGCATTACTCTTTTAAAAGGCAAACCCTAGCAACCAGCACAAGGAGGAATTTTTTATCGATTAACCCGTATTATAATTCTAGCTCCAGGACTCCTGAAGAAGTACTTACAGAGTCTTCTACTCAATTTCACAGTAGAGACAGCATCAAAGCTGTTTCTGCCTCGATCCCACTTTGGTTATAATGGAAAATAATCAATTGATATTAGAAGCTTCGGCGTAACAAAATAAAATAAAAAATCGTTTTCTTGTAGGCTTATATCTCACAGCATGCTTGGCAGAAGCATCTCCGAATCAACTTTGTTTCTTTGACGTATACAACTGTCCTTGGAATTATACAGTTCGGACGCCGAATAGAACAAGTCAGCATTGTTTTTAACACCCCCCACTTGGCAATCTGTCGTTAAGCCGGCCTTCACATTCCCCGTTCCTTAAAATACTCCAATCAATCCTTTTCCTTCACTTCCTTTCGTGTTCCTCTACATGGGTTTTCCTTTTCCTCCAAAATCCACCAACAATATCAAAAGCCGAGAAGTTTGAGGTTTAAAGATTGTAATCAGGAACAAGTGCTCACAATGGACAGGCTTATAAGCTTAGAGCCATCAAACCTTGTTCCTATCCTTATCGAACATGGTCAGAAATGTTACGGTGTCCTCACCTTGCGAAACGTTATGTACACCATGCCGGTCGCGTTTCGGCTTCAACCACTGATCAAAACCCGTTACACTATCAGGCCGCAGTCGGGAATCATATCTCCTCTCGCAACTCTCACTGTAGAGATTATTTATCATCTCCCACCGGGTTCCAATCTTCCACACTCCTTCCCTCGTAGCGATGATTCGTTCCTTTTGCATAGCGTTGTGGTTCCAGGTGCAGCCATCAAGGAACCGTCATCCATGTTTGATGCTGTTCCAAATGACTGGTTCACAACGAAGAAGAAACAAGTTTTCATAGACAGTGGTATCAAAACCATGTTCGTTGGCCCGCCGGTTTTGGCTCAACTTGTGGCCGATGGCTCTATGGATGAAATTAGGGAGGTTCTTGAGAAGAGTGACCCAGCGTTGAGGGCGGTGGATTCCATTGATGCGCATGGCCAAACTTTACTTCATTTGGCCATCGCTCAAAGCCGAGCTGATCTTGTCCAATTACTTCTCGAATTTGAGCCGGACGTAGAGGCTCAGAGTCGATCAGGGTCCAGCCCACTTGAATCCGCGGCAGCCTCCGGAGAAACCCTGATAGTGGAGCTATTATTGGCTCATAGAGCTAACACAGAACGGTTGGAGACCTCTACTTGGGGACCTATACACCTTGCGGCCGTAGGTGGTCACACAGAGGTGTTGAGGCTCCTCTTACTCAAGGGGGCTAATGTGGACGCACTCACAAAGCACGGGAACACGGCTTTACACCTTGCAGTCGAAGAGCGCAGGAGGGATTGCGCGAGGCTTTTGTTGGCAAACTGGGCGAGGCCCGACGTCCGTAACACCGAAGAAGCTGACACGCCGCTGCATATCGCTGCAGGCATAGGTGACGAGCAGATGGTCAAGCTTTTGTTACAAAAGGGAGCCAACAAAGATATCCGAAACAGGGTTGGAAAAACCGCTTATGATGTTGCTGTCGATTACGGCCACAACCGGCTTTTCGATGCGCTCAAACTTGGGGACAGTCTATGCGTTGCTGCTCGGAAGGGCGAAGTAAGAACAATCCAAAGACTTCTTGAAAATGGCGCAGTTATTAACGGGCGTGACCAGCATGGCTGGACAGCGCTGCATAGAGCCTCATTCAAAGGAAAAATAGATGCAGTTCGAGCTCTACTGGAGAAAGGCATTAGTATTGATGCTAAAGATGAAGATGGTTACACGGCATTGCACTGTGCAGTGGAGTCGGGACAAACTGAAGTGATAGAGTTGATAGTAAAGAAGGGAGCAGATGTGGAAGCTCGAACCAACAAGGGTGTGACTGCACTGCAAATAGCAGAGTCGCTGCACTACATAGGGATTACAAGGATACTCGTTCACGGAGGTGCCACCAACGATAATATGATACTTGTTCCAGCAATATCCCCGCCGGTTCCATTCGGAAACAAAATGCGCGAGCCACAAGATCAGGCAGAGATGGGCGGGCTGAAAAAGAAGTCGAGTAGAACCAAAGCGCCTCGGGGTAGCTTGGATAGACCAGTGCCGTTGGCAGTGCTCTAGCTATAGCTAGTAGATCGAGCATACATACATATATGAGCGTTTCGTTTTTATTTTCTTCTTCTCCTTCGATCTCCAACATTAGAGCACAGAATGGATCTTTTATTTAATTTATTTATGGCTAAAATTGTGGAAGATACATACTCGTATTTAAAGCCTAAATATAAATACTCGTATTTAAACCTTAGAGATAAACCTTAAAGATACATACTCGTATTTCCTCTCCTATTAATTATTGGTGTTTTATTTCTTTCAAATGTCATACTTAGATAGTACTTATCCTGTGTAAATTAATATATATGACTTTCCTCAACCACCCTTATTTTTTTAATTATAATACAATAAAAAAACTAATTAAATAATGCAGAAATTCTGCTTGGGATAAAACTTCATGGCATCCGGCCACTTGGAATATTGAACAGCAACTTGCCTAGCTTGCTCACGTACCTAGTGGAAAGTAACGGTTTTTTATTTGAGCCTGATGCATTCCTGGTGATTATTCACCAGGTTGGAATTAGCACCAAGTATAAAATAGTTCGGATGAAGGGAGGTGCTAGCATGGGCTCTGTCCTTACTTCGCGACAAAATTTTCAATGCCTGACACCCATTGGGAGGAGATTTGTCCCTCTCATTCTGCCTAGTGCAGCACATAACTGTGAGAGGTGCGTTGATATTGATGGGCGAGATGCCTTCTCGTCTCCGAGTACCGCAGCCCATACAAATGGACAAAAATGGTATTCCAGGAAGTGAAACTAGTTCTTAACGAGAATGTCCGAATCTCTCCTCTCTCTTGACGACGGATTTTACGCACCACTTTAAATGGTTGTTAGATGATCCGTAATCGGCATGAGAAAGAAAAGCACACAATTACAATAATATTTAATGTGTTTCGGTGTTCATACCTGGCCTACCTAAACGAATGGCCGGATGAGGATAAATCTACAATGAAACAGAGAGATTACGGATTGTTTGGATTGAGAGAGCCGTTCATCTCATCTCATCTCATTATTATAATTTTTCTAAACTCTCACAAAAAAATATAATAAATAATTAAACTTTTTTAGATTTTAAAATAAAAATAATACTAAAAAATAATATTTTTACGATATTTTATTTAACTTTTATTTCAACTCACTAACCAAACATCCCCTAAAATATGAGGAACTAACCCACTCTCCTTCCTATATTAACCATGGTCCATTAATTACCTCGGCTTCCCAAATATTAACAATCTACTCCTAACTACATGGCCCTCTACCCTATAGCTCTTTTATCTCAACCCTTTGAACAATAAAAGGCCTCTCAACTTCCCACCATCAAGAAACACCTTTCTAATCCCATGAGACTATGAGTTAGGGTTGGGTCACAGGCACTACCACCCGCCACCCCATCCAACATCCACTTGGCCAGGATGACGGCCCCCATTCATAGACGAGGGCATGTGAGTGGATGCCCGCACGTAGCTAGGAGTTGGGGGCAGGGCTCAGGCTGGGCTGAAGCCCGCCCAGGGTTTATCCCATCCACCGGCCCAGGCAATATATATATATATATATATATTAAAAAAGTAAACTCCCTAAAACGACATCATTCTATCATAAGATTCATTTTTTTGAAAAATAAAATGACATAAATGATGTCATTTCAAAGTTAGATTTAAGCCCCTATCTCTCTTTCTTTCCTATCTCTCTCTTTCCTCTCTGGCTCTTTTAATCTCTCTTCCTCCCCCCGTCGCGCTCTCTCTTTCTCCTTTACGCTGGCACGACGACGCACCCAACCTTATCTTGATCTCCTCCTCTTCTCCTCCTCCTCATCCTCGGCTCCTCCTCTACTTATTCTTCTCGACATTCTTGAAGCATGAATGGCAGTGGAACCACAACCATGAGTGACCATGGGTTTGCTAAGAGACCTACGGCCATTCGTGGCCTTTTGCATTTCTCAGATATGTTGTATTTCGATTGTATTGGAATTTTTTCCCATCTGGTGTGGATGAATGTGGATTTGTTAATGTTTTTCAGTTGTTTGGATTTTTTTTTCTTTTTGCCAAATTATTTTTCTTTTCCTCTTTTGTTGAATGGTTGATAGCAAATCTCACTACGAGAAAAATAATTAATTTGAACCATATTTTTTGTTGCAAAAAATTCATTTTTGTCACAAATATCTTGTCTAGAATAAAAATATCTTGGCTAGAATAAACAATTTTCTTATAGTGTCAACTATGTCCATAACACTAGAGAGCTATTGTGATGACCTGAATTTTTGCCAAAATCCTCAGTGTTATTTTATCTATTTGATTTAACTTACTTAGATTTCGGTCCAATATCTTAACAAGACTAGGACATGTTAGGGCCAAGAAAACCACTTGGATCTAATAGCAATGGCGTCCAAGCCCAATAGAGGCCCAAATGGGCTAAGTGGCATTCAGTTATTACGGGGCAAAAAGGGGTTTAAGGAAACCCCTAACTAGGATTTAGGGCATGGGGGTGCGTACTTAGAAGGAGAAAGATTTTTTCTTTTTTTTTTTGTGCTTTTCCTAGAAATCTCATCATTTGAAACCTACGGAAGAAGCATTTTTGGTTAGCACATAGTTGCCACTTAGCAAGCATGCATGAAGGTTTCTAGAAGAAGCCAAAGAGATGGAAAAGGATGTAGGGCTCGGTACATCTAGAGGCACACACCCATCTCACCTACCCACATGACACATGGCTCACATGCAAGTCTACCTTTTGGATATATTGAACCTAGATGTGAAAGTGGAAGAAGGGGAAGAGGAACATGGGAGATGCCAAAAGTCTAAAGCACAAGTGTAAAGAGACTTTAGGGTTTAGGCCAAAGGGATTACACGCCTATTGATGAAAAGCCAACCACCACTTTAGCCATGTTTCATGCATGCACTAGGTGTTGGGATTTCTAGAAAAGGTAATGATGAGGAAGAGGAAGAGGTGCATGGGTAAGGGACACACATTCTCCAAGATTCTAGAAAAATCTTAGTGGGAGATGAAGACAAGGGAGGAAGAGAGAGGGTCGTCTAAGGCTAGATAGACGCACACGAATGCCAAATGGCAACCATGCAAACACCTAAGGATAAGGACTCAAATGCTGAAGAGACACCTTAGGGTTTCGGTCACAAAAGATCTACACACCCCTTGCCACTAGCATGCTTCATTGAACCTAGACCACTAGAGAGGACACAAAGGGAACTTTTGTGTGGCAATGATTAAGAAGAGAAAGGAGGGGTTTCGGCCAAACAAGAGGTAGGGTGCCACATGGTGCGCATGCACAAAGACCTTTGGTCTTTCTATGTCAGAAATGATGATGAGATGAAGGTCTTGTGCGGGAAAATGAGAAAGTATATAAGGGGAGTTTTTTGGGGCCGGCGCCAAAGGGGATACTCGAGAGTCATTTTTGCCATTTCCAATTTCAGATTACTCCTCTCTCTCTCTCTCTCTCTCTCTCTCTCGCGCGCGCGCACGACCACCTTAGGGAAAGATCAACTCCCTCACTTTCTCATCTACCGTTCACACTTGCCTCACTTTTCTCTCCACCCAAACACTCCATACGCACATACCATTCCCTACCATCTAACCACATGGGTGGGAGGAGAAGCAAATAGCCCACGGTAAGAACCATTAGGGCTTGTTTGGAAAAAGTTTCCATACCAAAATTCTTATCTCATCTCATCCTATATCATCTCATCTCCATTCCAAACATCACTATAACAAACATTTTGAAACTAATCATTACTACCTTCCCAAACTTTCAAACAAAAAATGAAAAACAATTCAGGTTTTTAAAATTTCCAAACAAAAATAATATTAAAAAACTATATTCTAACAATATTTTAAATTTATAATATTTTTATTCAACTTTTTCTCTCTTTCCCTAAAATCCAAAAAATACTCCACTCAAACTATTTCAATACTATTTACAAACCATCTTACTACTATTTACAAAATTCTCATCTCATCTCATTCCACAAGCATGTTTTAATCTTCATCCCAATATTTTCATCTACACACACATGGCCACATGAAGTTGAGGGTGATGAGGGGCTCGGGTTTGAGTGTCTTATCGTGATGTTGAAAGGGCACAAGTGATTAGATGCATGTTATGTTTGAACAAGGGGGAAGACTATTGTTCCTCAAGATAAACACTGAACCATCACTAGAAAACATGAGTGAAAATGGCCTTTGAAAGGATAAGGAATTTTCGGTCACCATTAGGGTTCAACTAAGGTTTTTTCCTTTTGAGAAGTTTTAGCCATGGGAAGTGATGATCACCATGTATGGCCTACACCACACACACACATGCCATGCATGCCACTAAGACCAAGCCATTGTTAAATGAGCATGAATATCATTCGTCCTAGGGCAACTCCTTGAGACTAAACACACGAAGAGTTATACTAGACAAGGAATGAGCTCTACCACCGAGAGGGATGAACCCTAAGTACGCCATACACTCACTCTCAAATTAGGATTTCTTTATCTCACTTGATCTAATGATTTACACATAGCTTGCTTAACGTTGGTATTTCACCTCTTCAGATATTTGTAAGTTAGGTCTTAACCTACCTTCAAATAAAGTTCGTATGTATTGTGTGAACTTTACATTTTATTGACCAAATTGGATTATGGAATGGTTGATTGTTGAATGCGTTATATGCGGTTTCTCATGACTTTGTCATGTTTATATGTGTCGTCTATGGATATTGTGATATTCAGCCATACCTAGTTTGTCTTGTTCAAAATGTCTTTGCTCAAATGTTATAATATGGCATATATGATAACATAATAAAATGTAGTTCCATTACCCATCACACATATGCAATAATCTGATAGTAAGTTAAGAGTTAACCTACAGTGATCATTGCGTTTTACAAGACAAAGCACGAAACATGAGAAACTGTAATTAGAAGTTCTAAATGTTAGAAATTTAATCACTAACAAATTAGAAATATGAAAAAATGCTAACTTAGCGTAAAATGACCATTTTACCCTCTACATGTGGAAAAATGACAATTTTACCCCTAACATAAGGATTTCACATCCTAACTCCAAAAATCTCAAAATTTACATTCATTATGTAAATCTTGTTCTAAACTCAAATATCAACTTAGAAAAATTTAAAACCAAACACAACTATGACATAGGGCTGAAACTAATGAAGGCCATTTCTCTTTGATTTTTGTTGCAATTTTATCCAACTCCAAAACTCATGATCAAACTGAAATATTGTAACAAAGATACTCATATCCTAAGTTTGAAAACAAGTTTAAAACACCAAGCAAGATTATACTTCACATAATCACAAAACTCTCTAGTAAAATGACTTTTTT
>QEOW01000130.1:94547-160742 GCA_003123825.1 Juglans hindsii | reverse complement strand
ATAACTCAAAACATGGATCTAACTAAAAAAATAAAACTTTTGACCTAAGCGTAATAATCTCTTGCTTTAAAATTCACAACTTTGAAACCAACATCAAAAAGCTTCAAACTAACATCCTAGCATGTAGATAAAACGCTTAGGGTCATCAAATAAAAATATCTATTGCAGTAAGATTAAACCACAAAAGACTCAAATTTTATTAAAATAGAAACTATTTTTCCTCTTTCCATTTCTAAGTTTCTAGATCTGAGAAAAGCTTTAAAAAAAAAGCTTTAATCATGTAACTAGTCTCCAATAAACATTCATATATACATGTCAACAATACTCCATAAAAAATTTCAGACCAAGTTTTGTCCATTAGTTTGGTCCAAAACGCAACACACTATGCCTCAAGTACTTCTGAAAAGTAAGGTATGACCTTGTATGAGACCTTGAGATTTGGTGGTTATGTCACAAAAATGCAAGAATAGTGAGTGGTTTTTAGCCAAAGAAATATCCAAGAGAAGGGTGATGATGAGGTGGCCTCTGGCCTTCAAATCATGCACGACTTTTGGCCGTCTCAAGAACCTAGATTACAAAGGAGGAATGCCACAAAGGTTGTGATTTACCTTTGATAAGTTCAAGAGTTCAATCAAGAACAAGAGGAAATACCTTAACTCACAAATAACATTCAATATTGTATAACCTTCAAATAAGGCTACAATGAGTATTTAAACTAAATCTAATTAAAACCCTAGCCAAAATAAAGCCCATTTTTATCCAGAATGCCCTGATGAACAGTGTCTCGCTACAGTACCACAGCTACAGTAACGCTACAGGTCGGTTAGGAATTGTCGCACCTGGCACAAAATCAATGTAGTATTCTATCTTCCTAATAGGAGGCAATCCACCAAACACACCTCTAGAAAACATGACCTCATATTCCTGCAACAAAAAGACAATAACACTAGGCAAAGATACGTCAAGTTCGTTAGTATTAGGATTCGCCTTAGCATAAAAGCTCACTTTTCTTTTTGTTTTTCTCTCACTTTATTCACTCTCTTTTCTTTTCACAATCTTTTTCTTTTTCACTCTCTTTTCCCCTTTCACTCTCTTTTTGCTTTTCACTCTCTTTTTTTATATCACTCTATTTTCCTTCATCTTGTTTTGAACTCTCGACCTGACAACTGTTTTTCAACTCATTCTCTCTTTCTTTTGAGGTTTCAGCCTCACCCTCATATTTTCTCTCTCTCATTTTCGGCCTCATTATTTCTTTTTTTCTCAAGCTCACTTTTACTCTTGCTTTTTAGCTCAATCTCCTTTTCACTTTTTCTTTTTTGATCACACTCATTTTCACTCTTTCCTTTTTGAGCAACCTCACTTTTCAATTTCAAATGGCCCCCATGGACTTGTGCTGGAGTTAAAGGAGCAAGTTTGATTGTTTTTCCATCCTTTTCAAAACTGTACATGTTCCTTAACCCATCATGGATCACCTTCCTATCATACTCCCATGGCTTCCCCAACAAAATATGACCATCATGCATAGGCACTACATCACAAAGGACCATATCCTGGTATTTTCCAGTTGAAAAAGTAACTAGCACTTGCTTATTGACCCTAACCTCCCCACAATCACTCGACTACTGCAACATGTATGGTCTAGCATGTTTTAAGGTAGGTAAATTCAATTTTTCAACTAAAGTAGTGCTAGCCAAATTAATACAACTCCGCAAATCAATGATCATACTATATACCTTGTTGTTGATGTGGCATCTAGTATGAAAAATGTTCTCGCTCTGCTTCTCTGTATCATCCATCTTAATTTGTATATTGAGAGCATGCCTGGTAACAAGATGATGCAAACCAAGGTGATGCAAACCAAGGAGCTGGACATGCTGATCATACAAGTGGGAATGGAGCTGAATTTGCACAAGACCCTTTGTCACTTCCTAGTGGCCCAATTACAAGACTTAGAGCCAAACGTTTCAAGGAAGCACTAAATGGGCTAATCCAAGAGAATTGGGCTGATTCTAAAAAGACCAAGATGGGCTCAAATGATATTCAAGACTTAGTCCATGTCATCAAGGCAATTGAAGAAGCTAATTAGCACGTAGAAATATGATGAATGGTCTGTCCATTAAAGGATGTGAATTTGTTAAGTTTCAAGAATATTAAATAGGTGAATGAACTTGGTCTTGCCTGGGTACCTGAAATACATTGAATTTAGTCATTTAGTCATTTCTGGTTGCCTCTAGAAGTCCAAGAGGCCTAAAAATCGTGGGACTTGTTATGTTAATATTTGTGTTGCTTTTAAAGCTGTAGTTATGACTTTTCCTATTCTTGGAGGGTTGTTCCAAGTATATAGAGGGCTTATTTCGAGTTTTAATATCAGATTTGAAATTTCAGAAGCATATTTGTCTTTGTGAGGTCTTGTGTTCCTCTTGGTTCTTCAAAGAACTCTTTGAACTTATCAAGTTAATCTTGTGGTGTTCAAGCTCCAAACTTATCACCTTGATTCTGATTTCTTGGTGTGGCGTTTTCAATCCTTCGTAGTCTTGGTTTTCATCTAGTTGGGTGACTGGTCAAGGCTCAACAAATCTTGTCAATACGATCTTGGGGTTCCAAGCCATCATTGTTATCGGGTTTCATCACAATTGTTGGTGGAGTTCATATCACAAGAAACTCACCATACTCTTCATTCTTACAATTATGTTCAATACAAGGTTCACTCCTCCTCCTATCTCTCCTACCTTGTAAGTTTCTAATTACCATTTCTTGATGATCCATCCTATCCCTCACTTCACCTAACACCAAGTTCAACCGCTCAAACTGTTGTTGCATGGATTGCAACACAAAGGATGAGTTATCTACAATCCCCTTTGGTGAAGAGCCACTCCGATGAGACATTGTAAAGTGCTGCACAAATGAAGGTTAGTGGAAAAACCTCACACACTCCCTTAAGTGTTTACACTCGAATAATGGTATTCCACTCGTGTTTCACTCCTAATTGGCTTTTCCCCGATAATAGTCTCACACTCTCTTGCCTTTTACCTCAATAGTTTTCCCGCTCAAGTTCTTTAAGAATTAGTTGAACTAAATCAAGACAATACAACTTTGTATTATTCCAACCAGTAATATAGATCCAAGAAACATGAAACAAGGAAGGAATAAAATGACACGAGACTCAAGGAATTTATATGAGGGAAAGATTAATTATAGAACAAGATACCAACTACAAATATGTATTCAGCCCCTTTGACGATAAAACTCAATCAACAAATGTTTTTCTTTGTCTTTGTTGTAACTATGTAGCAACCTTTAAATATGCTACCTCTCCTTATCTTATTCTCCTTCTTCTTCCTCTTCTTCTTCTTCTTCTTCTTCTTTTCTAATTTTCTTTTCATTTCTTTTTCTTTCCTTTCCTTTCATTTCATTTCATTTCTTTTCTTTTTTCTAATTCAATCACAAACAGAAATACTCAATTGCAAAAAATAAGAAATTGAATTGAAGCACACAAGAATTGACAAAGAAATAGAAGAGAATCAATGGAACGACATTCCAAGCAATTGACAAACTCAAATATGCATTAAACCTTAGAATTTTGAAATCCTAAGTGATGCAAATTTCAGCCAAACCCAAAACCTTAAGAATTTTGGCAGCCTACTTTTCGTTTCTGCAATTTTTTTTGGCAACCCTAGAACAATGTAGCCCTAGAATTAAATTTAAGGATGCAAAAAAAAATTAAAAGATAGAATCAGACCTGATTGGAAACCTGGCTCTGATACCAAATGATATGAACCCGCGGAAATGAAATCCCTTGAACCCAAAGAAAGCCAAATTCAAATCAATGGATGGAAAAACCTAGACCCGATGAGAACTCGTTTCAAGAACCTAGATTATATCAAAATCTAGACCCGTTGAAGAACCCGTTTCAAGAACCTAGATTACAAAGGAGGAACGCCACAAAGGTTGTGATTTACCTTTGATAAGTTCAAGAATTCAATCAAGAATAAGAGGAAAAGCCTCAACTCACAAATAACATTCAATATTGTTTAACCTTCAAATGAGGCTACGATGAGTATTTAAACCAAACCTAATTAAAACCCTAGCCAAAATAAAGCCCCTTTTTACCCAAAATGTCCTGATGAACAGTGTTGCGCTATAGTACCCGCGGCTACAATATGACTACAGTAATGCTACAGTACCTCTTGAAACCCTAATTCCTAAAAAATAACTTTCCAAATAAGCCCTTGGCCAAAATACAAGGCCTTCTTGAAAACCCTAGTTCATTGAAAATAAGACGTGTGGGCTAGTCATCTTCAAGCCCACTTATTCTAAACTAATAAAATAAATCATTTAACTAAATTTGAAGTCTCCAATAACAATAGGCCCTATCTCTAAGTCATGTCTTCCACAGCTTGAATCAAGTGGATCAAAGCTGGTTCTCCTTCTTTCAAGCTCATCTTGAGTGTTGGGCTCTTGCTAGCTTCATCCCAAGTGGATTGCACTAATCCGTGCATTGCTTCCTTGATCTTCTTGGCCCTTGATCTTGTAATTGGCCCATCTGGAATTTGCAAATGATCTTTAAGAGTAGGCCCAACTTGGTTTCCATCACTTTGTGGCGTTCCTCCTTTGTAATCTGGGTTTTTGAGACGAGTTTTTCAAGGGGTCTAGATTTTAATATAATCTAGGTTCTTGAAACGAGTTCTCATCAGGTCTAGATTCTCCATCCATTCACTTGATTTTGGCTTTCTTGGGGAGTTTTCAATTTGATTGTGGGTTCAAGGGATTTCATTTCGTGGGTCCATATCACATTTTCAACACTAGACTCACTTTGCCTCTTATCTCTCCTCCCCTGTAGATTTCTAATTACCGCATCTTAATGATCTATCCTATCCCTCACTTCACCCAACACCAAGTTCAACTGCTCAAACTGTTGTTGCATGTATTGCAACACAAAGGATGAGTTATCTACCATCCCTTTTGGTGAAGAGCCACTCCGGTACACATTGTAAAGTGCTGCACAAAAGAATGTTAGTGGAAAACCTCACACACTCCCTTACGTGTTTACACTCGAATAATGGCACTCCACTCAGGTTTCACTCTCTTAATTGGCTTGTTCCCGACAATAGTCTAACACACTCTTGCCTTTTACCTCAATAGTTTTCTCGCTCAAGTTTTTTAAGAATTAGTTGAACTAAATCAAGACGATACAACCTTGTATTATTCCAACTAGTAATATAGATTCAAGAAATAAGGAATGAATAAAATGACATAAGACTCAAGGAATTTATAAAACAAATATAAAACAAGATATCAACTACAAATATGTATTCAGCCTCTTTGATGATAAAACTCAATCAACAAATATTTTTCTTTCTCTTTGTTGTAACTATGTAGCAAAGGGTTCTTGAGACGGGTTCTTCTTGAAACCCTAATTCCTAAAAAGTAACTTTCCAAATAAGCCCTTGGCCAAAATACAAGGCCTTCTCGAAAACCCTAATTCATTAAAAATAAGACGCGTGGGCCAGGCATCTTCAAGCCCACTTATTCTAAACTAATAAAATAAATCATTTAACCAAATTGGAAGTCTCCAATAACAATAGGCCCTAACTCTAAGTCATGTCTTCCACAGCTTGAATCAAGTGGATCAAAGCTGGTTTTCCTTCTTCAAGCCCATCTTGAGTGTTGGGCTCTTGCTAGCTTCATCCCAAGTCGATTGCACCAATCTGTGCATTGATTCATTGATCTTGTAATTGGCCCATCTGGAATTCGCCAATGATCTTTAAGACTAGGCCCACCTTGGTTCCCATCATTCCCCCTCTCTTCAAAAGGATTCGACCTCGAATCTCCACCTGGATCAAAAGGAAAAATGTTAGTAACATTGAAAATAGTAAAAACATGATACTTACTTGAAAGATCTACTTCATATGTATTTTCATTAATTTTCTCAAGAAATTGAAAATGTTCATCCAAGCTACTCCTATCATCAACAAGCAAAGCCATCAAAGGTAATGGAGTAAGTGGATTAAAACCATAAACAACATCAAATGGAGAATAAGAAATAGTAGTATGCAAGGTTTTATATGCACACTCTAATAAGGGCAAATGATACTCCTGCAAATGTCCATGTAACAATTCAATGAATGGCAAATGATACTCCAACAAACGTTCATGAAACACACCTAAAGTTTTTCTTGCACCACTCCAATTATATGCAAACTCAATGAATGGCAAGTAATACTTCCATAAATGTTCATGCAACACGTTAATGGATACTTCCACAAACGTTCATGCAACATATTGAAAGTCTTCCTTACACCAAAGTTACCCAACAAACCACCATGTCTATCACACACAAGCAACTTAAGCATAAAACTAGTTGGCACACAAAATCTATTCTCTCTAAACAAGTACCAATCTAATTTATAGAACTTACCAAACGATGTTTTTTCACATGTTCCATACACACTAGCAAAGTCATCATCATTAGCATGCAATTCCTTATTATATTCAAGTCTCAACAATTTTGCATCTAAAATGAAGATAAAGACGTACCTTCTTGCTAAAGCATCAACCACAAAATTTTCCATACCTTCTTGCTTAGTGTTGTTGTTTCTTTATTGCAGGGATATGAGGTCATGATTCCTAGCGGCGTGTTTTGTGGATTGCCACCTATTAGGGAGATAAAGCACTACATTGATTTTGTGCCAGGTGCGACAATTCCTAACCGACCTTTCCATGAAGAACATGAGTTTTTTACACACTTGAAGGGACAAGGTATGTCATTGACTATAATGCATGCTAAGTGGGAGGACTGTGTTGATGCTTTAGCAAGAAGGTACGTCTTTATCTTCATTTTAGATGCAAAATTGTTGAGACTTGAATATAATAAGGAATTGCATGCTAATAATGATGATGACTTTGCTAGTGTGTATGGAACATGTGAAAAAGCATCATTTGGAAAGTTCTATAAATTCGGTTGGTACTTGTTTAGAGAGAATAGATTTTGTGTGCCAACTAGTTTTATGCTTAAGTTGTTTGTGTGTGATAGACATGGTGGTTTGTTGGGTAACTTTGGTGTAAAGAAGACTTTCAATATGTTGCATGAACGTTTGTGGGAGTATCATTTGCCATTCATTGACGTATTGCATGAACGTTTATGGAAGTAACATTTTTCATTCATTAACGTGATGCATGAACATTTGTGGAAGTATTACTTGCCATTCATTGAGTTTACATATAATTGGAGTGGTGTAAGAAAAACTTTAGGTGTGTTTCATGAACGTTTGTGGGAGTATCATTTGCCATTCATTGAAATGCTACATGGACATTTGCAGGAGTATCATTTGCCTTTATTAGAGTGTGTAAATAAAACCTTGCATACTACTATTTCTTATTTTCCATTTGAGGTTGTTTATGGTTTTAATCCACTTACTCCTTTACCTTTGATGGCTTTGCTTGTTGATGATAGGAGTAGCTTGGATGAACATTTTAAATTTCTTGAGAAAACTAATGAAAATACATATGAAGTAGATCTTTCAAGTAAGTATCATGTTTTTGCTATTTTCAATATTACTAATATCTTTCCTTTTGATCCAGGTGGAGATTCGAGGTCAAATCCTTTTGAGGAGAGGGGGAAAGATCGGAACCAAGGTGGGCCTAGTCTTAAAGATCATTTACAAATTCCAGATGGACCAATTACAAGATCAAGAGTCAAGAAGATCAAGGAAGCAATGCACGAATTGGCGCAATCTACTTGGGATATGAAGCTAGCAAGAGCCCAACACTCAAGATGGGCTTGAAAGAAGGAGAACCAGCTTTGATCCACTTGATTCAAGTTGTGGAAGACATGACTTAGAGATAGGGCCTATTGTTATTGGAGACTTCCAATTTGGTTAAATGATTTATTTTACTAGTTTAGAATAAGTGGGCTTGAAGATGCCTGGCCTACACGTCCTATTTTTAATGAACTAAGGTTTTCGAGAAGGCCTTGTATTTTGGCCAAGGGCTTATTTGGAAAGTTACTTTTTAGGAATTAGGATTTCAAGAGGTACTGTAGCATTACTGTAGCCATACTGTAGCCGCGGGTACTGTAGCGTGACACTGTTCATCAGGGTATTTTGGGTAAAAAGGGGCTTTACTTTGGCTAGGGTTTTAATTAGGTTTAGTTTAAATACTCTTTGTAGCCTCATTTGAAGGTTAGACACTATTGGATATTATTTGTGAGTTGAGTTTTCTCCTCTTGTTCTTGATTGAACTCTTGAACTTATCAAAGGTAAATCACAACCTTTGTGGTGTTCCTCCTTTGTAATCTAGGTTCTTGAGACGGGTTCTTCAACGGGTCTAGATTTTGATATAATCTAGGTTCTTGAAACGAGTTCTCATCGGGTCTAGTTTTCCATCCATTGGTCACTAATTGATCCCACCAAATACTCGCATAATCAGTGAACTCAATTACAACCAACTTCACCTTCTTCTCCTTAGAGTAATTATGAAAATCAAACACCAACTCTATTCTTTTCTCCCACTCTAAATAAATTTCAGGGTCAGTTCTACCTTAGAATGATGGTATTTTCATTTTGATGCTCCCAAGGTTCTTATCTACTCCATCTCGACCCCCCGGCTTTGCCCTAAATCCTCTTCCACGCCTAACTCCTCTATGTCTATCCAATCCAACTTCATATGTTAAGTCTTCCTCATCCTCACCATCTCCCTCATTCTCATACTCATTTTCAACTCTATGCTCACTGCTCACGTCGCCACCTATCTCTCCCACCTTGTAGATTTCTAATCGCTACTTCTTGATGATCCATCCTATCTCTCACTTCACCCAACACAAAGTTCAACCGCTCAAACTGTTGTTGCATGGCTTGCAACACATAGGATGAGTTATCTGCTCTCCCCCTTGGTGATGCACTACTCAGCTGAGACACTATAAGGTGCTACACAAAAGAATGTTAGTGGCAAAAAAGAAAACCTCACACACTCCCTTATGTGTTTACACTAGAATAATGACACTCCACTCGTGTTTCACTCTTAATTGGCTTTTTCCCGATAATAGTCTCACACTCTCTTGCCTTTTACCTCAAGAGTTTTCTCACTCAAAATCTTTAAGAACTAATTGAACTCAATCAAGACAAAGCAACCATGTTTTATCCCAACGAGTAATTAAGTCCAGGAAACAAGAACAAGAAACAACGAAGGAATAAAATGACACGAGACTCAAGGAATTTATACAAGGGAAAGAGTAATTATAAAAACAAGATATCGACAAGAAACATGTATTCAGCCCCTTTGATGATAAAACTCAATCAACAAATGTCTTTCTCTCATTGTTGTAACTATGTAGAAACCTTTGAATATGCTACATTTTCTTATCTACTTCTTCTTCTTTTTTTTCTTTTTTTTTTTTGAATTTTCTCTTCTTTTCTTTTCTTTTCTTTTCCTTTCTTTTCTTTTCTCTTCTTCTCTCTAATTAAATCACAAACAGCAATACTCAATTGTAAAAATCAAGTAACTGAATTCAAGCACACAAGAATTAACAATGAAATAGAAGAGAATCAATGGAACGGCACTCTAAGAAATTGACAAACTTAGAGATGCAAGAAATCCTAGAATTTTGAAACCCCAGGTGATGCAAATTTCAGCCAAACCCAAAAACCCTAAAAATTTCGACAGCCTACTTTTTGTTTCTGCAATTTTTTTTTTTGGCAACCCTAGAACAATGTAGCCCTAGAATTAAATTTAAGGATGCAAAAAATTAAAAGATAGAATCAAACCTGATTGGAAACCTTGCTCTGAATACCAAAAGATATGAACCCGCGGGAATGAAATCCCTTGAACCCACAATCAATTTGAAAACTCTCCAAGAAAGCCAAATTCAAGTCAATGGATGGAAAAACCTAGACCCGATGAGAACTCTTTTCAAGAACCTAGATTATATCAAAATCTAGACTCGTTTAAGAACCCTCTCAAGAACCTAGATTACAAAGGAGGAACGCCACAAAGGTTGTGATTTACCTTTGATAAGTTCAAGAGTTCAATCAAGAACAAGAGAAGAAACCTCAACTCACAAATAACATTCAATATTGTCTAACCTTC
This sequence comes from Juglans hindsii, assembly GCA_003123825.1. NCBI lineage: Eukaryota > Viridiplantae > Streptophyta > Magnoliopsida > Fagales > Juglandaceae > Juglans > Juglans hindsii. The sequence continues at coordinate 150,659 of QEOW01000130.1, read as the reverse complement.
AAATGAGGCTACAAGGAGTATTTAAACTAAACCTAATTAAAACCCTAGCCAAAATAAAGCCCCTTTTTTACCCAAAAAGCCCCTGATGAACAGTGTCACGCTACAGTACCCACGGCTACAATAACGCTACAGTACCTCTTAAAATCCTAATTCCTAAAAAGTAAATTTCCAAATAAGCCCTTGGCCAAAATACAAGGCCTTCACGAAAACCCTAATTCATTAAAAATAAGACGCGTGGGCGAGGCATCTTCAAGCCCACTTATTCTAAACTAATAAAATAAATCATTTAACCAAATTGGAAGTCTCCAATAACGATAGGCCCTATCTCTATGTCATGTCTTCCACAGCTTGAATCAAGTGGATCAAAGCTGGTTTTCCTTCTTCAAGCCCATCTTGAGTGTTGGGCTCTTGCTAGCTTCATCCCAAGTGGATTGCACCAATCCGTGCATTGATTCCTTGATCTTCTTGGCCCTTGATCTTGTAATTGGCTCATCTGGAATTTGCAAATGATCTTTAAGACTAGGCCCACCTTGGTTCCCATCAAAGGTTATGATTTACCTTTGATAAGTTTAAAAGTTCAATCAAGAACAAGAGAAGTAAAACTCAACTCACAATGAATAAATTCATCAAATTTCATAAAACTTCTTAAAATGAGGCAACAAAGTGTATTAAAACCCTAGTTCATGACAGTACTTCATAAAACCCTAGTTCAACAAAATAATAAATTTTCCAATATGCCCTTGAATAGACCCCCTTAAGTCCTTCTCGTAATTAAACCCAATAATTCTAAACTAATAAAATAAGTCATTTGAATGAATTAAATAAGTTGAAACCGAGCCCAAAGCCTTTAAGTCTTGTCGTTGCTCTCTTCCGTAACTTATCAAATGAATCAAAACTAGATCTTCATCCTTCAAGCCCATCTTGAATGTTGGGCTCTTGCTAAACTCGTCCCAAGTGGATTGCATCAATCATTGCATTGTCTCCTTGATCTTCATGGCCCATCTGTAAGTTGCAAAGGATCTTCAAGACTAGGCCCATCTTAGTTCCCATCAATTCCTTTATACATGCTGGAGTGTCTAAATAGATGTAAAATTCTCTGGATTGATGAAGTACTGTCAACAGGTTGCGAATGGGGAGCCTAACTAGGTTGTCACCGAAGCACGCCAGACACTAACGCCGATGCAACCACACTTTATATTACATGTGTCCACAGCAAGTGTGGCACAAACAATTCATGGGGCCACAATAAATGTGGCATACACAACGTGTGACGCAGAGATTGTAACACGTTGAATACGTGGAGCCACAACAACTGTAGAATACGTATTAATGCACTCACAGCTGATATAGACGCATGTGTTGTGATGCAGTAATCAGCAGGGACACAGGAGTCAAGGGGAACCGTGTAGCACCTGTATGATCACTTTTATTAATTAAGTTTATTCAATAAGATTCCAAATTCATGTATTTCATGTTCAAGTCATGTTTCACGTTATGTTATATTCAAGTTCACGTTCATGTTATGCATGCTCATGCTCATGCTTTGTTTCAAGTTCATATCATATTTCAAGTTCACGTTCATGTCAGGTTATGTTCATGTTCATGTTATGTCATGTTCATATTCAAGTTATGTTTCAAGTTCATGTTTATATTATGTTATGCTTAGGTTCATGTTATATTCAAAATTATGTTCAAGTTATGTATGTTCACATTCATGCTATGTTTCAAGTCCATGTTATGTTTCAAGTTCACGTTCATGCTATGTTGATAGTCCATGTTATATTTTACGTTCACATACATGCCATGTCACGTCAAGCTATGTTTTTGTTTCAATTCAAGTTATGTCATTTATGTCATACTATATGTCAAGTTATGCTATGTTTAAGTATGACTTTGATTATGCATTCATGCTTTTACTGCCATGCATGCATCATTAACCTGCATGGAAGTTTCCTGTTAACTTGCTAAGATTTGTAATCAAATCTCACCGTATTAGTCTCAACTACCATTCCCCCCGAATGGTAGGCAACGTGTCAGGATCAGAGCAAAGAGCAGACACTGGTAGACTGAAGGAGATTAACTAGACGCCATAGATACAACATGGAGCTTGTAACCTCCATAGTTAGGTCTTTGGATAGTATTCAGGCATTGTTAGTCGAGTTACGTGAGTTACTCAATGAACTAGCCCAATAGTGTATTTTGGTAATGTAATTATGGAGACAGGTCTCCGTTGTTTTGAGATTACAATCTTCGAAGACCCATGATGTAATCGTGGATATTTATTTTGTTAAGTATGCATGGATTATGTTTAACTATTCAGAATATTACAAGTTTGGTGCATGGTATTGCTAAAAAAAAAAATTATCCGCTGCGAATATTGTATAATGCTAGATGCATGTTAGGAACATTGCATCTTATATGTCACGAACCGAGGCAAGTAACCTTGTGTTGAATGTTCCGACACTTCGGATGTCAATCCGATCCCAAGCAGAATCTGGGGGCGTCACAATCTGTGTAAGTTCATCCTCCTGTCCAGTTTGAATGTCCCTCTTGATATGAACCCGCGGGAATGAAATCCCTTAAACCCACAATCAATTTGAAAACTTCCCAAGAAAGTCAAATTCAAGTCAATGGATGGAAAAACCTAGACCCGATGAGAACTCGTTTCAAGAACCTAGATTATATCAAAATCTAGACCTGTTGAAGAACCCGTCTCAAGAACCTAAATTACAAAGGAGGAACGCCACAAAGGTTGTGATTTACCTTTGATAAGTTCAAGAGTTCAATTAAGAACAAGAGGAGAAACCTCAACTCACAAATAACATTCAATATTGTCTAACCTTCAAATGAGGCTACAAGGAGTATTTAAACTAAACCTAATTAAAACCCTAGCCAAAATAAAGCCTCATTTTACCCAAAATGCCCTGATGAACAGTGTCACGCTACAGTATGACTACAGTAATGCTACAGTACCTCTTGAAATCCTAATTCCTAAAAAGTAACTTTCCAAATAAGCCCTTGGCCAAAATACAAGGTCTTCTCGAAAACTCTAGTTCATTAAAAATAAGACGTGTAGGCCTGACATCTTCAAGCCCACTTACTCTAAATAATAAAACAAATCATTTAACCAAATTGGAAGTCTCCAATAACAATAGGCCCTATCTCTAAGTCATGTCTTTATAGCTTGAATCAAGTGGATCAAAGCTGGTTCTCCTTCTTTCAAGCCCATATTGAATGTTGGGCTCTTGCTAAACTCGTCCCAAGTGGATTGCATCAATCCGTACATTGCCTCCTTGATCTTCTTGGCTCTTGACCTTGTAATTGGCCCATCTGGAAGTTGCAAAGGATCTTTAAGGCTAGGCTCACCTTGGTTCCCATCACCTCTATTGATCATCCAATCTAGATTTTTCGTGATCTTTCATATCAATTTCAACCAAATGTTTTGCCACATTTTTTTGTGAGTGTTCAACATGAGTTTCAGTTACCTTTTCTGACCCACCCGAAAAATCCTCTTTGAATATTGTCTCATAGAGACCTCCCTATTTTTTGCCAAAATTAATGGGTTCTATTTCACAGTCGTTGGAACTGCTATTGAATTTGCGAAACCACCGATTCGATTCTGATCATGCCATTCCCATCTCCTTCATTCATCATTTCCTGCACATAGCCATTGTCCATATGGAAAACCATCCTCATATGTTGTCTGCAAATCCTCCCATTGTTCACACTCCCGATAACCATGATTGAGTCTTTTGCAGTGGTAGCAAAAATTTGGTAGGCATTCATAGGAGAAACGAACCCAACAAGATTTATTAGAGCCAATGTTAATCTTCTTACCTCGGAGAAGAGGTTTGGAGACACATCTAAAGCAATTCTAACTTGCATGAATCCTCCCCAAGTCATTTCCCCTTTTTCAATATCCAATTCTTCCACTCTGCCAATTTTATTGCCTAGCAGATTACCAATATACTCGTTCCTGGCAATCAATGGTAGGTCATGAGTTGAATCTAGAATAGGGCCTCTGTAAGTTGTCTTTGGTGCACTTTCTGGTTCTCGTCAACCTCCTTTATCATCACCATTTTTTTGTAAAATGACAATGGACCCTCTCTTATAACCTAATCTTTATCTCTAATATCATCAAATTTGACCAGTATTAAAATAGATGCCAGATCTTTGAATTTGATAAGCCTTATTGGTCTCTAGATCTTCTACATCTTTTGTTTGAATGCTTTCCTTATTGTAGTGCCTATTTGTTAACAATTTGATAATCAGGCATTTCCCTCCTTGAAGCACTGCATCTTCAAGCCTTTGTGTGTTCACAAGAATTTCCTCTTGTTCTTGTTCAGTGAGAGACAACCTCTAATACAATTCCTCCATATTTCCTTCCATTATAATGGAAATCGTAGGAACATAGACCAATTTTTTAATAAAATCGCAGACCATTTTTCCGATACTTGTGACAGGAGGGAAGCCTCTACTCGAGAGAGTCTGAGAGAGAAACAACAAACTCGCCTTTAACACTTTTTTAACTCTTTAGCACCTATAAAAAGCTGTTCCTACCCACCCAACTCCCCCCCGTTCGGTTAGGCTGTCTCATTTTATTTATTTATTTTATTTTTAAGCTACTATGATAATATAAACCTATGAAATTAAGATTTTATCACAATTTCCTATTCTATCTCGAAATTTCACCTGTAAAACTATTTTTCTTTTAATTTTACGACTCACTTTTCATTCATTTTATATTCTCAGTTTTGTTTTATATATCACTTAGGCATTAGAATTATTAGTATAGATCATTATTATAATGGTTATTTTCTCTTTTTCTAACTATTGTCATTTTTAATTCTAATATTCTCCACCAATTATATTTTATCTCTTGCCGCGTTAAATCACATACATTACTAATTTTAAATCTTGATATGGTTGTTTATAGCGTCTTCCCAAATATATGATGACATATGGGTCTATTTGACAATACAATTGTTCTCAAATATTCTAAGATATTTTCTTCCCAAGCATCACTCAAATACAAAATATTTTTTAATTTTAAATCTTCAACTTTTTCATCTAATCATTACCAAATCATTACAACTTTCCAAAACTCCCACAACAAAATATAAAAAAAATACTACTTTTTCAAAACTTAAAACAAAAATAATATTAAAAAAATTTATAATATTTTTATTCAACTTATCCTCTCTTCTTTCTCAAAACCCAATAAAACATTTTAACTCAAATTACTTCACCATTATTTACAGATATACTGAGATATTCTAAGTATTCAAGCGAGCCCTAAACTACTAATATCTTATTTGACAAAGAAAATTCTTTTGGTGAAAATAAAATTTAAAATAATATTAATTTATTACATAATTATTTTAGTGATCTTTAAAACATTTTTTAGAGTTTAATTCTATTTCTTACTCTTTTTAGCATTTTTTATCTGAAATTTTCTTCTTTCATTATTCAATTACATCATTCTGATCATATTAGGATCCTAGATAAACCTCCACACATGTCACTAGAAGAAATGACATATGAAACCCCAAACTACACCAATTGGCACACATAAGTGCCCTTTGTGTGCAATGGACTATTTTGCCCTTAAGTCTAATCTTTTTGTGTCTTTTTCTCAAGGGAACTATGACCTTTAAACACCTCATATGATCCCTTTAGACCCAAACCAAACCTTGGATGAAATTTGGCTTCAAAAACTAAACCCAAAACCCCAAACCGAATGCACCTAGGACACTAGTTGGATGGGAACCGAATTCGTTGAGTTTCAACCTCCCTTCTACCCATGGCTAAGCCACCACCCCATGCCACCTCCAGCACCAACCAATCCCCAAGAGGCCTCATGGTCGTCATGAACCTTTGACCAGTTTTTCCCACCCAGAGAAGTCACCAATCTGAAGGCACTTAAGCCACTCTACTCAGCAACCACCCTCCCTTGCATCATTTTCTTTGAGCTGCACCTTCATGATCAAATGGCAGCCAACCCTCCACCTTCTTCCACCGGAGAAAGCCTTCAAGAAGTGACATATGACCTACTCAAATCAGTCTTGAAGAAGAGACAAAGGGATGAGTCAAGGCTATGATCAAAACTACCCAAGGAAAACCACCACGAACCCATTAGCTCCATGGTTGGTTTTTGAGTGTTTTTCTTCTCTTCCTTCTGCACCACAACTTGACCAGCACCCTTAGGATCAATCTAGCACCTGTAGTGATGAATTCCTGATGATTTAGGGCACTATTTCATTCTGCACAAGTGACCCAAGGTGATGAAGTGCAAGCTGAAAATTCAGCTCCTTACATCACCGCCCATCTCATCCAATCCCCATGGATTTAGGCCAATGTCTCCACCCCCTTAGCCACCTATAAAAAGCCCCGCCATCCCCTCATTTCCTCCACACCTCATCTCCAACTCCCCCTTGAGTATTGAGAGCCATCTTCCCCCTTAGTTTTGAGAGAAACCAAAAGGTGTGTGAGTGCGTGAGTGTTCTTGGAGTTCTTGTGAGTTCTTGTGCTAGGAGCTTGAGTGGGCTATGAAATTTGTAAGTTTCCTAGATCTTAGTTTACATGTCAAGGTGTGGTTTCAAGTGTTGGAGTGGTTTTTGGATGAATTTAGAAAAAGTTACCATGTTTAATTCAAAATCGGGTTCACTAAGAATGGTTTAAGTGTTTAAATTGTTTTAAGTAGAAATTTTAGTTATGACATGTCTTAGCATATTTTAATATGATTTATTAATGTCTTAGAATGTTCATGGAAGGTTTTGTTTTTTATTAAATGCCTGCCATGATAAGTTTTAATTCTATCTTGTTTTGATCATCAAAACATGCATGGGTTTTAAGTAAGTTTGTGTGATTAAGGCAAGAAGTTTGATTTATTCCACCTAGGCTTGGTGATTAAATATTTAGAAACCTTCTAATTGGGATAAGAACGAAAGTACATGTTTTGGGTGAGTTTTGAAAGCATGGCTTTGTGAATTACACTAGGAACATCAAACTTTATTAATGGAGGATTAATGAATATTAAGGTTTTTAGCCTTGATTAAGTATTGCGATCAACTTGTTCATCAAATAATTGTCCTTTATCATATCATTAAGGACTATAGTGATTGTTTGTGACTAAAGAAAATTGTATAAGCATGCATTCATAGGGATCAATAGTTGAAAACACACTAAGACATAAAGTAGAGTGCACGCCATGGGTTGGGAATGTTTGAGCTAGTTTTACTTTAAATTTTACAATTCTAAGAGTATAGATGGTTTTAGACTATGCTCACAAAACCTTACTCATACTTCCTATTCTTGAACCTCCATTGAAGTATTCAAAATATCTAAAAAATGTTGTGGTGAGTTATCAACAACTCAGTAAGCAAAGGACATATACTAGCGTGCAAACATGAGCATTTATAGAGTAAAGTATGCAAAACAAAATATTTTCCAGAGTTATCATACAGAACAATACATGTTTTCAAACGTAACAGAGCGATGGTATTTAGACATATAAAACCCAGAGTACTTTGGCATAACATAACCTGAGTATCATCATCACATCAAAACAGAGCATCTCACAGAGCAGAGACCATGTCTTGCCCCAGTGGTAAGGTTGTGCTAACCCCGGTGGCCAAACCGGGTAAAGACAGAGATGAAATCTTTCCCTTATTACTCTCGGAGCCCCTAGTGTGCACACAGGAAAGACCACATAAAACCACTTTGTTTCCAAAGTGGATGGACCCAGAGACAGAGAAGTTGGTACCAACCCAAACAGAGCAGAGCATAACTGAGTAGAGCAAAGCAAAGATAGAGTCAGATACAAAATTCAGTACACCATGCCAAAGGTTTTCAGATGCCATATAAAAAAAAGACAGAGTACCAAAACATAACCAGATCATTCTCACATGCTGAAAAACCAAAAGTCAGAGCATCTTTCTAAATCAATGCACAATTTTTTAGATTCTCAATATCGCTCTTTTTCAGATTTCAGAGACAACATAACAAAATTTAGCTCATGTCTACACAATGCATGTCAGAAACATTTTCTCCCTTTCATACAGATTTCATGAGTAATACAAATAAACGACCGAGGTTTTTTTCCCAAGTTCTCATTTCATAACAAAACATGCAAAATTTTCAGAAAGTCAACCACACAGTCTGAACAATTCCTGTAAAGTCTAGCATAGGAACCCTGCTTACCTGAACTTCTTAACTTTTCAGATCTCCAAAATCGTGCCGAAAGAATATTAATTGTGATATGAACCCGCGGGAATGAAATCCATTGAACCGACAATCAATTTGAAAACTCTCCAAGAAAGTCAAATTCAAGTCAATGGATCGAAAACCTAGACCTGATGAGAACTCGTTTCAAGAACCTAGATTATATCAAAATCTAGACCCGTTGAAGAACCCGTCTCAAGAACCTAGATTACAAAGGAGGAACGCCACAAAGGTTGTGATTTGCCTTTGATAAGTTCAAGAGTTCAATCAAGAACAAGAGGAAAAAACTCAACTCACAAAAAAAAAGTTCAATATTGTCTAACCTTCAAATGAGGCTACAAGGAGTATTTAAACTAAACCTAATTAAAACCCTAGCCAAAATAAAGCCTCTTTTACCCAAAATCCCCTTATGAACAGTGTCACGCTATAGTACGCGCGGCTACTGTACGGCTACATTAACGTTACAGTACCTCCTGAAACCCTAGTTCCTAAAAAGTAACTTTCCAAATAAGCCCTTTGCCAAAATACAAGACTTTCCCGAAAACCCTAGTTTACTAATAATAAGAGGTGTGGGCCAAGCATCTTCAAACCCACTTATTCTAAACTAATAAAATAAATCATTTAACCAAATTAGAACCCTCCAATAACAATAGGCCCTATCTCTAAGTCATGTCTTCCACAGCTTGAATTAAGTGGATCAAAGCTGGTTCTCCTTCTTTCAAGCCCATCTTGAGTGTTGGGCTCTTGCTAGCTTCATCCCAAGTCGATTGCAGCAATCCGTGCATTGCTTCCCTGATCTTTTCGACCCTTGATCTTGTAATTGGCCCATCTGGAACACTAAGCGTTACTAAACTTCTAAAAGAACTTGTTAAAACTCTCCATTTACCTAAACTCATACTACAGAAAATAGCTTTGATAATTATTTTAGTTATAAAAAATCTAATAAATATATTATCATTAATAAATAAATAAATAAATAAGCTTAACTTATTATAAAATAATTTTATCAAAAATGGAAAAACAACTTAAATTCTCTTCAAAAATTAACCTAATCATATTTATATCTCTATAAACTATTATTAAAAGGATAATTTAATACTTCAACATATATCCTAGTAGGAAATCATAAATTTCTCAAGCAATAGTAATTCATAAAATATTTGAATTCAAATAATATAAACAATGAAAAACTCATTTAGTAAAATATACTTAAATCAATTTTAAAGCATTTAGAATAAAATGCTAAATCTTATTATTTACTACTAAAAATAGTTATAACTATTATTACTATATAACTAAAATTTTAGATCTTTAAATAATATCTATATGAAATTATAATTTCACGCTAAACATGACCCACATGAAACATCTCAAATAAATCAAACTCAATATCAAAATAAACACCAAATGGCAAGAAAGCATACTGACTTAAAAACTAGATGTAGTAATATAAATATATTTAAAACAATTTCTTTACTATTCAACAAATTTGAAGGTAGGGACCAAAAACTTGAAACGGAAATACTTATGAAAATGCAAACGAAATACTTGAGAAATGCAAAACCATGCGATAAAGTCTGGGCAAACTAAGAGAAATGGGCAGGGTCGACGGAAGTGGTGGTTGGCTAGGTCGACAGTGTATGGCTCGGTGACACGGCACTGAGAGGGAGAGAAAGTGAATGTGAGAGAGAGAGATGGAACTCAAGAGAAAGAGGAAGAGGGAGTTACGGACCATGCAACGGGGCTGCAGTCTGACCATGTGAAGGGTGGTGGCAATGCGGAGCTCCCTTCGTGAGGTGGTGGCTGGAACTGAACGTGGGAGGATTGCAAGGTGGTAGTGTGTACAAGGCAGTGGTTGGGTGGTGCAAGTCCGTGGGGTGGTTTTCGTTTGAGGACACAGAGGCACTGGGCCATGGGGGTGTCCCATCTTGCTGTAGCTAGGCACGACTGGTGGCTTCCAGTGGTGGTCTGGTGAGATGTTGGGAGGCGGCTAGTTGGCAGGAGGCTGGGCTTCAGTGTGTGGTGGTTCGCAACAGTGGTGTTGCCTTATGGTCTGGGACCGCGGGCTTTGGGGGCAAGGGTTAGAAACTGATGTGAGGGAGAGGGAGAGAGTCTGATGGGAGTGAAATTTCTGTAAGTGAAGAAAAAAGAGATGCGGTTGAGAAGTTGATGAAAAAGTGGGAGTGAGATTCGGAACAAGCAAAAACTGAAAATCAGAGAGGGAGAGAGGAAGAAATCGACGGAGGAAAAGAAAAAAACAAAACAAAACAAAGGCTTAAAGCCTTATTCAAAACGACGCCGTAATGCTCCATTGGTGAGAACTTGTCTAGGCTTGGGTTTTACAAAGAAAAAGGGGTAGACTAGCTTGAGGTAGCCCAACCCTGCCCCAATGGAGAGTGAGTTTGAGTCTTACAACTACCCAAAGAAAGGAAGCCGCACAAAGCATCAGCAAACAAAAAATATACGAAAAAGGTACAGCCAGATATACATATTTCCCCCTTTCCCTTTTATTGAAATGCCTCTTGGAGTCCCCCACTTAGATTGCATTGGGAAAGGACATTTTGGGAGGTGGCGTGTAGGGCTTCTCTTCCTTGGCCGAAATTCCGCCCCTCCCCTTTATGCCCTTCCTTTCCTTAAACAAGTAAATATATCTTCAAGGGTAGCTTGGTAAAACAATATATGCCTTCTCCTATTCCCAACAAGTAAATTTTGGTATGGATGACAAGTGGCATTGGGCGTGTGGCATAGTCCTATCCGTCCTTTCCATTTTCCTTTCCCAAGATGTTGCTTCATCTTCCAAGTACTCCTTCCCTAAGTGACCTTCCATGTACCATTGGTCCAAAATACATTAAGTGACAAGTGGCAAGTGAATGAAATACTTGGAAGTGTGCTAGCCAAAACCCTAAGGGAAAACTTGTCCATGATAAAAAAGTGTCTTCACAAAATCTTCAAAAAACTTAGTGCATGCTTGACACATAGCAAAAGCTAGCTAAATTCGAAATCCTATATGCCTCCCTTCGGTTTCCTATGCAAAACTTCTAGAAAAGCTTCATTTCACTTCCCTAGCTTTCCAAGAAATTTACTTTGGAACTTGAATTCTGGACAAAAACAATGGGCTAGGTGTGCGACCCATTCTTGGTGCTTTTCCTACACCTGTCTTTCCCCCTTAACACTATCAAGACTAGTTCAAGGTGTATTACTCTCATGACACATGGGACTAATGACTTAGAATTGGATCATGGGCCTAAACCATTGGACCTAGGTTTCTAAATAGGGCCGAAATTAAAAAGTAAACTAAGGCCACTCTCCTTTTGGGCTTAAGTTACCACATCAAAGGTTCTAAAGCCATCCAAAGTAACTAAGGCTCCTAAAATGCCATGGCAACCTAGAACAAATTCTAAGGGCCAAGTGATGGAAACCAAGGTGGGCCTACTCTTAAAGATCATTTGCAAATTCCAGATGGACCAATTACAAGAACAAGGGCCAAGAAGATCAAGGAAGCAATGCACGGATTCGTGCAATCCACTTGGGATGAAGCTAGCAACAGCCCAACACTCGAGATGGGCTTGAAAGTAGGAGAGCTAGCTTTGATCCACTTGATTCAAGCTATGGAAGATATGACTTAGAGTTAGGGCCTATTGTTATTGGAGACTTCCAATTTGGTTCAATGATATATTTTATTACTTTAGAATAAGTAGGCTTGATGATGCCTGACCCACACGTCTTATTTTTTAATGAACTAGGGTTTTCGAGAAGGCCTTGTATTTTGGCCAAGGGCTTATTTGGAAAGTTATTTTTAGGAATTAGGATTTCAAGAGGTACTGTAGGGTTACTGTATCCGTACTGTAGCCATGGTACTGTAGCATGACACTGTTCACCAGGGCATTTTGGGTAAAAATGGGCTTTATTTTGGCTAGGGTTTTAATTAGGTTTAGTTTAAATATTCCTTGTAGCCTCATTTGAAGGTTAGACAATATTGAATTTTAATTGTGAGTTGAGTTTTCTCGTCTTGTTCTTGATTGAACTCTTGAACTTGTCAAGGGTAAATCACAACCTTTGTGGCGTTCTTCCTTTGTAATCTAGGTTCTTGAGACGGGTTCTTCAACGGGTCTAGATTTTGATATAATCTATGTTCTTGAAACGAGTTCTCATCGGGTCTAGGTTTTCCATCCATTGACTTGAATTTGGCTTTCTTGGGGAGTTTTCAAATTGATTGTGGGTTCAAAGAATTTTGATTCCCGCAGGTTCATATCATTTGGTATTCAGAGCAAGGTTTCCAATCAAGTCTGGTTCTATCTTTTTTTTCTTGCATATTTAATTCTAGGGTTTCATTGTTCTAGGATTGATTAGAAAAAAAGAAAAGAAAGAAAAAAAAATAGAGGTGGCTGCTGTATTTCTTCACTATTGTTAGGGTTTCTGAATCTCATTGTTCTAGGGTTTGTGTTAGCTAAAATCTCTTGTTCTAAGAACTGCCGTATATCACTTGTCTTAGGGTTTTTGAGTTATTGTTAGGGATTTCTCAATTGCTTATTCTTGATTGTGATCAAATCAGTTGGTGAAAAGAAAAGAAAAAAAAAATCCAAAATTTTTCTTGTGCCTTATCATCAAAGGGGCAGCATACATTATTCTAATTCGTATCTTGTCTTATAGTTACGGTTTCATTGGTATAATTTCCTTGATTCACGTGCCATTTTTTTTCATTCCTTCCGTGTTTCTCTTGTTCTTGTTTCTTGGACCTAATTACTAGTTGGGATGAAACAAGGTTGCTTCGTCTTGATTGAGTTCAATTAGTTCTTAAAGAACTTGAGTGGGAAAACTCTTGAGGTAAAAGGCAAGAGAGTGTGAGACTATTATCGAAAAAAAGCCAAATTAAGAGTGAAACACGAGTGAAGTGCCATTATTCGAGTGTAAACACGTAAGGGAGTGTCTGAGGTTTAAGTGAGGTTGCCACTAACATTCTTTTGTGCAGCACCTTATAATGTCTCAGCGGAGTAGCGCATCGCCAAGGAGGAGAGCAGATAACTCATCCTATGTGTTGCAAGCCATGCAACAACAGTTTGAGAGGTTGAACTTTGTGTTGGGTGAAGTGAGAGATAGGATGGATCATCATGAAGCAGCGATTAGAAATCTGCAAAGTGGGAGAGATAGGAGGTGTCGTGAGCATAGAGTTGAAAATGAGTATGAGAATGAGGAAGATGGTGAGGATGAGGAAGACTTAGCATCTGAAGTTGGGTCAGGTAGACATGGAAGAGTTAGGCGTCAAAGACGACTTGAGAGGAATCTCAGGGGTAGGGACGGTGTAGATAGAGACCTTGGGAGCTTCAAAATGAAAATACCATCTTTCCAAGGTAGATTTGACCCTGAGGTTTATCTAGAGTAGGAGAAAAAAATAGAGTTGGTGTTTGATTGCCATAATTACTCTGAGGAGAAGAAAGTGAAGTTGGCGGTAATTGAGTTTACTGATTATGCTATTATTTGGTGGGATCAATTAGTGACCAATAGGAGGAGGAATTATGAGAGGCCAGTAGAGACATGGGGAGAGTTGAAAGCTCTCATTAGGCGGAGATTTGTACCTAGCCATTACTATAGAGACCTTTACCAGAAATTACAAAATCTTACACAAGGGTCTAGGAGTGTGGAGGATTACCATAAGGAGATGGAGGTGGCGATGATTCGGGCTAATGTAGAGGAGGATCGGGAGGCCACCATGGCTAGATTTTTGAGTGGTTTGAATAGAGACATAGCCAATGTAATTGAATTGCAGCATTATGTGGACATAAAAGACATGGTGCACATGGCTATGAAGGTGGAGAGGCAGTTAAAGAGAAAAGGGATTGCAAGGTACACTTCGGTTTCTAGCACTACTTGGAAATCAAAGTGGGATAGGAATGATCAAACTGAAGCAAGAGAAAGACCGAACCACCTAAGGGAAAAGATGAGGGAACTAGCAACAAACCCAAGGTAGAATCCCAACCTTCACGGAATAGAGATATTAAATATTTTAAGTGTTTGGGTTCAGGGCACATTGCTTCTCAATGTCCAAATAGGAGGGTGATGATTATGCGTGACAATGAGGAGGTGATGACTAGGAGTGAATATGATAGTGATGAGGTGACCGAGTTGGTTGATGCTAGTGATGATGATGGAGTGGTATACCCGTGACAAGTGAGTCTCTTGTTGCCAGGCGTGCTCTCAATGCATACATTAAGGTGGATGATGCAGAGCAACAGAGAGAGAACAATTTCCATGCTAGGTGCCATGTCAACAATAAGGTATGTAGTATGATCATTGATGGGGGAGTTGTACTAATGTGGCTAGCACTACTTTGGTTGAGAAATTGAATTTACCAACCTTAAAACACTCTAGACCATACAAATTGCAGTGTTTGAATGATTGTGGGGAGGTTAGGGTGGACAAACAAGTGTTAGTTACTTTTTCTATTGGGAAGTATCAGGATAAGGTGCTTTGTGATGTTGTGCTTATGCGTGCTGGCCATATTTTGTTGGGGAGGCCGTGGCATTATGATAGGAGGGTGACACATGATGGGTTCAAGAACATATACAGCTTTGAAAAGGAGGGCAAAATAATCAAGCTTGCTCCTTTAACTCCAAGCCAAGTCTATGAGGACCAACTGAAATTGAAAAGTGAGGTTGCTCAAAAGAGAAAGAGTGAAAATGAGAGTGATAAAAAAAGAAAGAGTGAAAAAGTGATTGAGCAAAAATGAAAGAGTGAGAGTGAAAATGAGCATAAAAGAAAGACTGAAAAAGAAAGTAGAGAGGTGGCTGAGAGTAAAGAAAAAAGGGTGGAGCCACGAGAGAAAAAAGAAAGAGAGTCTGCAGAGAGAAAAGGAAAGGCAAAAGTGAGTTTCTATGCAAGAGAGAGTGAGGTTAAGAGGGCTTTTTTCGCATATCGCCCTATGATTTTTCTTGTCTATAAAGAGTCTTATCTTACTCTTGATGAAACTAACCAGTCTCTTCGTAGTTTGGTTGTTTCTTTGTTGCAGGAGTTTGAGGATGTATTCCCGGAGGATATGCCAAATGAGTTGCCACCCATTAGAGGCATTGAGCACCAGATTGATTTGTGCTCGGGGCTGCTATTCCAAACCGACCAGCCTATAAGAGTAATCTAGAGGAGACAAAGGAGCTTCAGGTGCAAGTTGAGGATTTGATGGGCAAGGGGTATGTGAGGGAGAGCATGAGCCCTTGTGCAGTACCAATGCTACTAGTGCCAAAGAAGGATGGGACGTGGAGGATGTGCTTTGATTGCAGGGCGGTCAACAATATCATGGTAAAGTATCGCCATCCCATTCCTAGATTGGATGATATGCTTGATGAATTGCATGGCTCATGTATTTTCAGTAAAATTGATCTTAAAAGTGGGTACCATCAAATTAGAATGAAAGAGGGTGATGAATTGAAAACTGCTTTTAAGACTAAGTATGGGCTTTATGAATGGTTGGTTATGCCATTTGGACTTACAAATGGGCCCAGTACTTTCATGAGATTAATGAACCATGTCCTACGTGCATTCATAGGCAAGTTTGTGGTTGTGTACTTTGATGATATCTTAGTGTACAGCAAGGACTTAAATGAACATATTGAGCATTTGAGATATGTGTTTGATGTGTTGAGATGTGAAAAGTTGTATGCTAATTTCAAGAAATGTGTCTTTTGTATGGAAAAAGTTGTTTTTCTTGGTTATGTTGTTAGTACAAAAGATTGAGGTGGATGAAGAGAAAGTCAAGGCCATCAAGGAGTGGCCAACGCCAAAAAGCATCACTAAGGTAAGAAGCTTTCTTGGCTTAGCTAGCTTTTATCGGCGTTTTGTTAAAGACTTTAGCACTATTGCTGCACCACTCACTGAGGTAATTAAAAAGAATGTTAGGTTTCATTGGGGGGCTAATCAAGAGAATGCTTTTGCCACTATTAAAGAAAGGTTGTGCTCTTCACCTGTGCTAGCATTACCTGATTTTAACAAAACTTTTGAGATTGAATGTGATGCCTCAGGAATTGGGATTAGAGCCGTTTTGATGCAAGATAGGCGGCCCATAGCCTTCTTCAGTGAAAAGCTAAGCGGGGCATCCCTGAAGTACCCTACTTATGACAAAAAGCTTTATGCTCGTGTTCGTGCATTAGAGACTTGGCAGCACTACCTATGACCAAGGGAATTTGTGATCCACACCGATCATGAATCATTGAAGCATCTCAAGGGTCAAGGTAAGTTGAATAAAAGGCATGCTAAATGGATGGAATACATTGAGACATTTCCCTATGTCATCCGTTACAAGCAACGTAAGGAGAACATTGTTATTGATGCTCTATCCCGGAGATATGTACTTCTTATTTCTATGAGTGCTAAAATGCTTGGGTTTAAATATGTGAAAGAAATGTATGCCGATGACGCTGACTTTTCTAATGTGTATATGGCATGTGATAAAGCAGCATTTGGTAAGTTTTACAAGCATAGTGGTTATTTATTTAAGGAAAGCAAACTTTGTGTGCCAAGTTGTTCTATGCGTGAGTTATGGGTGCGTGAGGCAAATGGTGGGGGATTAATGGGACACTTTGGTGTCAAGGAAACTTTAGACATTTTCCATGAACATTTCTTTTGGCCTAAGATGAAGAGAGATGTTAATCGTATTTGTGGAATGTGCATTACATGTAGAAAGGCCAAATCTAAGGTTTTGCCACATGGGTTGTATACACCCTTACCCGTTCCTAGTGAGCCATGGGTAGACATATCAATAGACTTTGTTTTGGGGCTGCCTAGGACAAAAAGGGGTAGAGATTCTATTTGTGGTTGTGGAAAGATTTAGTAAGATGGCACA
The DNA here is from genome assembly GCA_003123825.1 of Juglans hindsii. Classification (NCBI taxonomy): domain Eukaryota; kingdom Viridiplantae; phylum Streptophyta; class Magnoliopsida; order Fagales; family Juglandaceae; genus Juglans; species Juglans hindsii. Next base: position 133,609 of record QEOW01000130.1, on the reverse strand, counting down.
TTTCATTCTATGCCATAAAGCAGATGATGCCACAAACATTGCTGACTTGTTTTTTAGAGAGATAGTGCGACTCCATGATGTACCTAGGAGTATTGTTTCTGATAGGGCTGTTAAATTCTTTAGCTACTCTTGGAAGGTGTTATGGGAGAAATTGGGTACTAAGCTCTTATTTTGCACTACTTGTCATCCACAGACTGATGGTCAGACTGAAGTAGTTAATAGGACTTTAACTCAGCTTTTACGCACTGTTGTTCAGAAGAATTTAAAAACTTGGGAGGATTGTTTGCCATTTATAGAGTTTGCATATAATAGGACCATGAATACTACTACTTCATATTCTCCTTTTGAAATTGTTTATGGATTTAATCTACTTACTCCTTTAGATTTGATGCATTTACCTGTTGATGGCAGGAGTAGCTTGGATGGACAAAAGAAGGCGGAGTTGGTGAAGTCAATTCATGAGAGGGTACGACTTCAAATTGTCCAAAAGAATGAAAGGGTTGCTTCCCAAGCCAATAAAGGGCGAAGGCGTGTCATCTTTGAACCGGGAGATTGGATTTGGGTTCACATGCGCAAAGAAAGATTCCCAGCCCAAAGAAGGACAAAGTTGCATCCTCGAGGAGATGGACCTTTCCAAGTTCTTGAGAAAATTAATGCAATGCATATAAAGTGGATCTTCCAGGTGAGTATAATGTTTCTTGATGGGAACCAAGGTGGGCCTAGTCTTAAAGATCATTTGCAAACTCCAGATGGGCCAATTACAAGATCAAGGGCCAAGAAGATCAAGGAAGCAATGCACGAATTGGTGCAATCCACTTGGGATGAAGCTAGCAAGAGCCCAACACTCAAGATGGGCTTGAAAGAAGGAGAACCAGCTTTGATCCACTTGATTCAAGCTGTGGAAGATATGACTTAGAGATAGGGCCTATTGTTATTGGAGACTTCCAATTTGGTTAAATGATTTATTTTATTAGTTTAGAATAAGTGGGCTTGAAGATGTCTGGCCCACACGTCTTATTTTTAATGAACTAGGGTTTTCGAGAAGGCCTTGTATTTTGGCCAAGGGCTCATTTGGAAAGTTACTTTTTAGGAATTAGGGTTTAAAGAGATACTGTGGCGTTACTGTAGCCGTACTGTAGCAAGACACTGTTCATCAGGGCATTTTGGGTAAAAAGGAGCTTTATTTTGGCTAGGGTTTTAATTAGATTTAGTTTAAATACTCCTTGTAGCCTCATTTGAAGGTTAGACAATATTGAATGTTATTTGTGAGTTGAGTTTTCTTCTCTTGTTCTTGATTGAACTCTTGAACTTATCAAAGGTAAATCACAACCTTTGTGGCGTTCCTCCTTTGTAATCTAGGTTCTTGAGACGGGTTCTTCAACGGGTCTAGATTTTGATATAATCTAGGTTCTTGAAACGAGTTCTCATCGGGTCTATGTTTTTCCATTCATTGACTTGAATTTGGCTTTCTTGGGGAGTTTTCAAATTGATTGTGGGTTCAAGGGATTTCATTCCCGCGGGTTCATATCATTTCTGCTACTTTCAATGTTTCTGATCTTTCTCCTTTTGATGTAGGTGAAGATTCAAGGTCGAATCATTTTGAGGAGAGGGGGAATGATGGAAACCAAGGTGGGCCTACTCTTAAAGATCATTTGCAAATTCCAGATGGGCCAATTACAAGATCAAGGGCCAAGAAGATCAAGGAAGCAATGCACGGATTTGTGCAATCCACTTGGGATGAAGCTAGCAACAGCCCAACACTCAAGATGGGCTTGAAAGAAGGAGAGCCCGCTTTGATCCACTTGATTCAAGCTGTAGAAGACATGACTTAGAGATAGGGCTTATTGTTATTGGAGACTTCCAATTTGGTTAAATGATTTATTTTATTAGTTTAGAATAAGTGGGCTTGATGATGTCTGGCCCACACGTCTTATTTTTTAATGAACTAGGGTTTTCGAGAAGGCCTTGTATTTTGGCCAAGGGCTTATTTGAAGAGTTACTTTTTAGGAATTAGGGTTTCAAGAGGTACAAAACTTGGTCTTCATTCTTCAAGCCCATCTTGAATGTTGGGCTCTTGCTAAACTCGTCACAAGTGGATTGCATCAATCTTTGCATTGCCTCCTTAATCTTCTTGGCCCATCTGGAAGTTGCAAAAGATCTTTAAGGCTAGGCTCACCTTGGTTCGCATCATTCCCCCTCTCCTCAATAGGATTCGACCTCGAATCTCCACCTGGATCAAAGGGAAAATGGGAAATTGGTTAGTAACATTGAAAATAGCAGGAACAAGATTCTTAGTTGGAAGATCCCTTAGATACGCATTTTCATTAATTCGTTCAAGAATTTGAAAAAGTCCATCCAAGCTGCTCCTGTCATCAATAGGTAAAGGTGTTAAATCTAAAGGAGTAAATAGATTAAGTCTATAAACAATTTCAAAAGGTGAAAATTGAGGAACACTCCAATTATATGTAAACTCAAAGAATGGCAAACAATACTCCTACAAATGTTCATGAAACATATCTAAAGCTTTCCTCACATCAAAATGACCACTCCAATTATATGCAAACTCAATGAAAAGTAAATGATACTCCCGCAAATGTTTATGCAACATGTCAATGTATGGCAAATGATACTCACACAAACGTTCATGAAACACTCATAAAGCTTTCCTTATACTAAAATGACCACTCTAATTATATGCGAACTCAATGAATGGCAAATGATACTCCCACAAATGTTCATACAACACATCAATGAATGACAAATGATACTTCCACAAACGTTCATGCAACACGTCATTAAATGGCAAATGATATTCCCACAAACGTTCATGCAATATAAGAAAAGTCTTCCTTACACCAAGGTCACCCAACAAACCACCATATCTATCACACACAAGCAATTTATGCATAAAACAAGTAGGCATACAAAATCTATTCACTTTAAACAAGTACCAATTTAGATTATAGAACTTACCAAACGATGCTTTCTCACATGTTCCATACACACTAGCAAATTCATTAACATTAGCATACAATTCCTTATCATATTCAAGTCTCAACAATTTTGCATCAAAATTTTTCATACCTTGTGTGTATTTGAATACATGAGGAAAAGTATCAATACAGTCCTCCCACTTAGCATGTATTCTACTCAGCAACTTACCTTGTCCCTTCATGTGTGTCAAAGAGTCATGTTCTTGAAAGAAAGGTTGGTTAGGAATTGTCGCACCTGGCACAAAACCAATGTAGTGCTCTATCCCTAATAGATGGCAATTCACCAAACACACCACTAGGAATCATGACCTCATATCCCTGTTTTCTTTTTCACTCTCTCTCTCTCTTGATATTTCGGCCTCATTCTCTTTTTTCCTCTCACTCCCTTTTTCCTTTCCACTCTCTTTTTTTCTTTCACTCTCCTCTTTCGTTGAACTCTCGGCCTCACAATTATTTTTCAACTCATTCTCTCTTTTTCTTGAGGTTTCAGCCTCACCCTCATCTTTTTCCATAGGTGATTTGGTCTTCACCTTTGTTACAACTTGATCATTTTTGTCCCACTTTGGTTTCCAAGGAGTACTAGAAACCAAAGTATACCTTGATGTACCCTTTCTTTTCAACTGCCTCTCCACCTTCATAGCCATATGTACCATGTCCTCTACCTCCACATAATGTTGCAAATCAACTACATTGGCTATCTCCCTATTCAACCCACTCAAAAATCTAGCCATCGTGGCCTCCCGATCCTCCACTACATTAGCCTGAATCATAGCTACCTCCATCTCCTTATGGTAATCTTCTACACTCCTGGTCCCCAGTGTAAGATTTTGTAGTTTTTGGTAGAGGTCTCTATAGTAGTGGCTAGGTACAAATCTCCGCCTCATGATAGCTTTCAACTCTCTCCAAGTTTCTAGAGGCCTCTCAAGATTCCTCCTCCTATTGGTTACTAATTGGTCCTACCAAATACTAGCGTAATCAGTGAACTCAGTTACTGCCAACTTCACATTCTACTTCTCCGAGTATTTATGACAATCAAACACCAACTCTATTATTTTCTCCCACTCTAAATAAACTTCAGGGTCAGTTCTACCTTGGAAGGATGGTATTTTCATTTTGATGCTCCCCAGGTTCTTATCTACTCCATCTCGACCCCCTGGCTTTGCCCTAAGTCCTCTTCCATGCCTAACTCCTTTATGTCTACCCAATCCAACTTCAGATATTAGGTCTTCCTCATCCTCACCATACTCTCCATTCTCATACCCATTCTCAATACTAGGCTCACGTCGCCACCTATCTCTCCCACCTTGCAGATTTCTAATCACTGCTTCTTGATGATCCATACTATCCCTCAATTCACCCAACACTAAGTTCAACCGCTCAAACTGTTGTTGCACGGATTGCAACACAAAGGATGAGTTATTTGCTCTCCCCCTTGGTGATGTGCTACTCCGCTGAGACATTATAAGGTGCTGCACAAAAGAGTGTTAGTGGCAAAAAAGAAAACCTCACACACTCCCTTACGTGTTGACACTCGAATAATGGCACTCCACTTGTGTTTCACCCTTAATTTGGCTTTTTCCCGATAATAGTCTCACACTCTCTTGCCTTTTACCTCAAGAGTTTTCCCACTCAAGTTCTTTAAAAACTAATTGAACTCAATCAAGACAAAGCAACCTTATTTTATCTCATCCTTGCATTGTCTCCTTGATCTTCTTAGGCCATCTGGAAGTTGCAAATGATCTTTAAGACTAGGCCCATCTTGGTTTCCTTCATGCAAGCAAGGAAGTTCCAAGATGGCTTGCAACCTCATATCTGAAACCAAGTAGCATGTCTACAGATAGGAAATTTCCAAGAATTGATCAATGTGTCTTCAATAGCAAAGGCGGAGCAACGAAGACTAATCACACTGGCTCAAGCGAATAGGAAAAGGGGATTTCCTTACTCGTCAAGAAGTAATACTGAGAAGCGAAAGGCCTCGGTAACCCCAAGCAAAGGAAAAGGCGTGGAAGTTGGGAAGGCATCACCCATTACTCCACCACCTTGTCGCCAATGCGGGAAGAGGCACAATGGAGAATGTTGAAGGGTCTCAGAAGCGTGTTTTAGATGTGATCAAACCGGCCATATAATCCTGGATTGTCCGCAGATTACACCTAGAGGAGTGTCGACACCAAACGCTAAACCCAAGACTAAGGCAAAGGCCAAGGTTTATGCTATTACACCTAGAGAAGTAGATCTAGAAGCTGATGAGACAGCAAACACGAGAGTGATTACTGGTAACATTTCCAACTTTGCCTTAATTGTAGATAGCTTGTGTTTGGGAAATCTTGAGTAATCATAGTTATCTCTTTAGGTAAAGTTAGATTGAAGCAGTACGTGGTATGTGCTTTGTTTGATTCTGGAGCGTCAAGGTCCTTTATCTCTAATAGATGCATACAACGATGCGAGCTCAAGGCTGAGCCAATGTCTCGGAAGGTTTTAGTAGCTATTCTCGATGGGAAGGTAATTGGTTGTACGAGTATAGTTACGAATTGCCCGTTGGAAATCATGAACTCGGTCTTGACCACGGATTTGATTGTTTTTCACATGATGGTATTTGATCTAATCTTAGGAATGGACTAGTTGTCTAGGCATTATTCCCAAATAGACTATCGAAGGCGGGAGGTAGTGTTTAACTTATCTGCATGTGAAAGGATTTGCTATATGGGTGAGTTTGTTCGACTTGATCTGTTTATGGTAACGGCTGAACAAGTCAAGAATATTTTGGTGAACGGGGATAATGTCTACCTAGCAAAATGGTAAGAGACATAAAGGAAGTACCTGAAGGTGTCCAAGGAATCCCTGTGATTGAGGATTTTCCTAAGGTTTTCACTGATGAACTACCCAAATAACCTCCAGATCGAGAGACGAAACTTGTAATTGAGCTTGAACCGACCACAGCCCCTGTGCATAAGGCACCCTATCAGATGGCTCTAGCAGAATTAAAAGTGCTTAAAGTGCAGATAGAAGAGCTTTTAGCAAAGGGTTTTATTCAACCTAGCTCACCGCTATGGGGAGCACCAGTCTTGTTCGTTAAGAAGGAGGATGGGACTCTTCGGATGTGCATTGATTATAGGGATTTGAATAAAGTGACTGTTAAGAATAAATATCCCTTGCCAAGGATAGACGATCTATTGGGTCAATTGTAAGGAGCTGCGATTTTCTCAAAGATTGATCTACGATCCGGATATCATCAACTTAGAATCAGGGAGCAAGATGTCTCTAAGACCGCTTTTCAAACCTGTTATGGACACTTCGAGTTTCTAGTCATGCCTTTTGGGCTGACGAATGCTCCTGCTGCATTTATGGAACTAATGAATCGGATTTTTTGGCAATATATAGATAGTTTTGTAGTGGTATTCTTAGACGACATATTGATTTACTCTCATGATGAGGAAGAGCATAAGAAGCACTTGAGGATTGAACTGGAAACATTGCAGGAACATCAGTTGTATGCCAAACTTAGTAAGTGCGAGTTCTGGCTTCGGGAAGTGAAATTTTTAGGATATGTGATTTCGAGCAAGGGAGTGGTAGTGGATCCTGCTAAGATTGATGTTGTAACGGAATGGCAAAGGCCAACTAATGCTCATGAAGTACGTAGTTTCCTTGGTTTGGCAGGATATTACCGAAAGTTTGTGGAAGGATTTTCAAAACTTTCTAGCCCTTTAACAACATTGACAAGAAAGAATGCTAGATATGTATGGACTGACCAATGCGAGAGAATTTTCCATGAATTGAAGAAGAGGTTGACTTCGGCCCTAGTGTTGGCATTACCAGAACCTCATAAACCCTACATAGTTTACAGTGACGCCTTTAAGATGGGATTGGGATGCGTTCTAATGTAGGAAGGAAGGGTCGTCGCATATGCTTTGCAACAGCTCAAAGACCATGAACAAAATTATCCTACCCACTTGGAATTAGCAGCGGTAGTTTTTGCACTAAAAATTTGGAGGCACTATTTGTATAGGGAGAAATGAGAAGTGTACACGGATCACAAAAGTATAAAGTATCTGTTTAGTCAGAAAAACCTAAATATGAGGCAATGAAGATGGGTGGAGACCATTAGTGATTATCAGTGCGAAATTAAATATCACCCTGGCAAGGCTAACGTTGTATCTGATGCACTTAATCGCAATGTTCAGATAGACTTACCATCGGTCTTAGCAAGATTGAGGAGCCTAGTGATTGGTGAATCGCGGCGAGATGTCATGTATGTAGTAGTACAAGAGTTCATATCTGTGACCGAAGAAGAAATCCTGGAAGGGCAGCGCAAAGATGAGAAACTGGAGAAGCTTCAATAAAAGATTCAAAAATTAGAAGGGCCACAACATTTCTCTATTGGAAGGAATGAGATGCTCTTTTATATGGAGACGAAAGTAATTCCTAACCTCGCTGAACTTAAGGAAAGTTGCTAAGGGAGGCTCATTGCACCCCATACACAGTGCACCCTGGCAGTACAAAGATGTATCGAGATTTAAAAGGCCAGCTTTGGTGGGACAGAATTAAGAAGGACGTAGTAGAGTTTGTGGCAAAATGCTCCATTTTCCAAATGGTGAAAGCCGAACATCAGAGACCAGCAGGTGAATTACAGTCATTACCTATCCCAGAGTGGAATTGGGATGATGTGTCTATGGACTTTGTAATTGGTCTGCCAAGGATGTCTTCAGGAAAGAACTCGATATGGGTTATAGTCAATCGGTTGACTAAGAGTGCACATTTTCTACCCATAGCTAACACAGATTCTATGGAGAAATTATCCCGACTTTATGTTAAGGAAATTGTCTGATTGCATAGAGTACCTAAGACTATAGTATCAAACCGAGATACCCATTTTACTTCGCAATTTTGGCAGAGTTTGCAAAAGATGTTAGGCACTCGTCTGAACTTTAGCAGTGCTTATCATCCTCAGATGGACGGACAAACGGAACATACAATTCGGACCTCAGAAGATATGCTGCGAGCATGCATTATGGAGCTAAGTGGTGATTGGGAAAGTCACCTACCTTCGGTGGAATTTGCCTACAATAATAGGTTTTCAAGCTACCATTCAGATGATTCATCGTTGAGGCGCATATGGCTTTACTGGGTAATTTTTTGGGTTATTATCATTCCCTTTCCAATGAAGCTAAGGGTGGCAAGCTGTGGGTTTTTTGGAAGGACATTCATGCCTTTAAGACAATTTTGATGATAGAATAGATGACATCGGGTTGGTTTCGCAAGGATGGCCAACGAATCTTGGTGACTTTTGTTTATGCAAAATGCTCCTATGTAGAAAGAAGGGAGCTTTGGAGGAGCCTAGAAGGGTGCCAAGGTTCGGATGTTACTTGGGTGGTCTTAGGTGATTTTAATGCAATTAGAACTGATGCGGAAAGGATTGGTGGAAATCCAAGGCCTTTAGTTTCTATGTCTGATTTTAATGATTGTATACACAGTGTGGGCTGGTTGATTTATCGAATACAGGACAACAAATGTCATGGTATGATGGTCACGAAGGGGCGTCGTGCAGTTGGGTGAAGCTTGATAGAGTTCTTGTGAATACGGCATTCTCGAATTTTTTTGGTGCGGCTTATTTCCGATATATGAGTCAGAAGTTTTCTAACCATTGTCTTATGTTGGTCGATTTGCATAGGCCGTTCTCTTCTTACGGTCCATCCCTATTTCGATTTTAGAACATGTGGTGTTCACATGAAAATTTCTTATCGTGTGATAAAGAGGCCTGGTGTAGGAATGACGCATCTTTGGGATTATGAAAGCTTGTTGTCCGCATGAAGAGAACAAAGATTGCTCTTCGTGCATGGAATAGAACCGTTTTTGGGAGAGTGGGAGTTAATATATTCAAGCTCTTGAGAAGCGGATGGAAATTCTGGAAAGCCAAATGCAATCAGGCTTTTCAGAGGAAGCTGAAGAGGATTTTTTGGCTACTAAGTTAGAGCTACAGTTGTGGGAAAATAGAGAAGCTACTCGTTTGAGGCAAATCGCAAAAAAAAATATGGTTAATTGAGGGGGATCAAAACACTTGTTTCTTTCATACAGTGATTAATCAGAGGAGTAAAAAGGGGCGCCTGGATAGAATGGTCTTGACGGATGGAAGAGTTCTGGAAGGAGCGGAGGCTATGCACAATGAGGCTACAATTTTTTCCAGAAATTCCTTGAGGAGCCGTCTATCATTGAGCCCTCTAACCTTTTGGTGATAATTAATAGGCAAATTTCAGTGGCTGAAAATAATTTTTTGTGCACAGTGCCAACGGAGGAAGTCAAAAGTGCGGTATTTTCTATTCCGAAGGAAAGTAGTCTGAGGCCCGATGGATTCGGATCTGAATTTTATATGTCTTGTTGGGATATTGTAAAGGAAGATCTCGTTGAAGTGGCAAAAGATTTTTTCCAGGGCACTCCTTTCTCCAGGTTCTTTTCTTCTTCGTTTATTGTTCTAATTCCAAAGGTAGATAACCCTTCGAGTTTTGATAAATTTCGCCCCATTAGTTTATGCTCGGTGGCCTATAAAAAATTTTCAAAGATTATTGTTTTCAGACTAACTGCCATTGTTGATATGTTGATTTCGCATGAGCAAGATGCTTTTATTCCGGGGCATAGTATTTTCGAAAATATTACGTTGGCCTAGGAAATGGTTCACTCTTTGCATAAAAAAAGGACGAGAGGAAATGTGATGGTTAAATTGGATATGATCAAGGCATATGACAGAGTTAATTGGAATTTCCTTTTGGAGGTATTGAAGTCATTTGGGTTCGCCGATAATTTTTGCAAGCTCATTAAAAATTGTGTGGAGGCCCTGTGGTTCTCGGTGATGATGAACGGCACATCTAAAGGTTTGTTTCAATCAGCCCGGGGCTTGCAACAGGGGGATCCCCTTTCTCCTTTAATGTTTATCCTCATGGAGGAGGTCTTGACAAGGCTACTTTGGCGGAGTTTTGAGGATGGTCGCATTGGAAAATTTTATCATCCAATTGGGGCGCCAACAATGTCTCATTTACTATATGCGAATGACATCCTTATTTTTGCCAATGGCGAAAAGACGTCAGTATGAAAAGTGGTCGGGTCAAGAAATCAGTAAGGCTAAGTCAGCAATTTTTTTGTCTAAAACATATTAGCCCAGGCCGCAAAAGGGGTTTATTGAGAAGCACCGGTTTCACGGAAGGTAAGTTCCCAGTCACATATTTGGGTGCACCGTTGGTTTCAGGCAAGCTTACTTCCCATAGTATAAAGCCTCTAGTGGAGAAGATTCGTACAAAAATTGCCGGATGGAAATTTAAATTGCTCTTGCAAGTTGGAAGATTGATTTTACTTAGACATGTGCTGTCTAGCCCACCTATACACTTGATGCCCGTCATTAATGTTCCAATGGGCATTATTTCTCGCATCAATTCTCTTTTTGCTAATTTTTGGTGGGGCGAGGTGGAAGGTAAAAAGAAAGTTCATTGGCTCTCTTGGGGAATGGTTTGCAAACCAATCTCGAAAGGGGGTTTGGGTGTGCGAGATCTTAAGGTGGTTCAGAAATCTCTCCATATGAAACTTGCCTTCAGATTGATTACTTCTAACAATTTATGGGCAGATTATTTCAAACCTAAGTATTGTAGGAATGACCATGTTCTAGCTCGGTCGAAGAGACCTAATGATTCACGATTTTGGAAATCAATGTTGGCTATTATTCTGGAAGTCATGGAGAATGTGAAAGTCTTGGTGCGTGGTGGAAGCTCCCTTTTCTGGTATGATAAGTGGCTTGCTTCTGGTCCACTTTCTGTGAGTACTAAGATGATTGCCAACAAGAAGTTATGTATTCGAGATTGCTAGATTCAAAACAATTGGAATTCTGATTTATTACAGGAGTTGGTGGGAGCTGATAGAACTTTGGAAATTATGCACAATGTTCCGGCTGGTAAAAGAGGTGCGGACATGTACGTTTGGAAACCAACACCTAATGGTACTTTCTCTACGAAAACAGCATGGGAGGCAGTGAAAAAACATGGTGAAGTTCTAACATGGAAGGAATGGATATGGCACCCTTTTCTTCCGAAAAGGATTTCCATTTGTGTATGGAAAGTCTGGTTCAAGTGTATGCCCGTAGACAAGAGAGTTCGGCCCAAGGGAATTTTGATGGCTTCGGCATGCGATTGCTATGCGCAGTGGTGCCAGGAGGACAGTGATCACATCCTCTCTTCAGGTGAGGTAGCTACAGAGATTTGGTGTCGGGCTAGTATGTTATTGGGAGCTCCTTTTCACAGGTTCAACCCCTGGAAAAACAAAATCTCAAGCTGGTTTTCTTGTGCTAAAAAATCATCTATCAAAGGTATTTTAATTGGAGTGATGCCGTGTGTGATTACTTGGTGTTTATGGAAGAGAAGATGTAGAGCTAGAATGGAGGGTGTGCAACAAAACGCGGAACAGATTTGGAGACAAGTTAAATACTGGGTTAGTGAGATTGCAGTGAATTGAAATGCCATACGGAAGCTCACAACGCCAGACATGGAGTTAGTGCAGGAATTCAAACTTCCGCATCGTTTCCCTTGCGCAAGGCCAGGTAAGTATGTGACATGGATTAACCCTCCTTCTTGATGGGTGAAATTGAATTGTGATGGTAGTTGTAGGGGAAATCCGGGAAATTCAGGAGGTGGAGGAATTATGCGAGATTACCATGGCAAGGTGTTAGTGACTTTTTCTAGTCATTTTGGACAAGGCACGAATAATAGCGCGGAACGCAAAGCAATTCTTGGAGGTATTCGTTTATGTAAACGGCTTTGATATTTGAATGTGATCATTGAAAGTGACTTGCGCATTGTCATCGATTGGCTTCGGAAAGGTACATGCTCATTATGGTACCTTCGGGATTTTTGGGAGTTAATGGCAGTGATATAAGGGGTAAATATCCTAGTGATTCATCAATATGGGGAAGGGAATAGTGTAGCTGATTTTCTCGCTAGAGAGGGGGAAATGGGCATGCATGTGATTTACAAAGAGTGGGCTTTGCTTCCTCATCTCCTTAAGGAGATTCTTTGTTTGGATAGGTGGGGTTTTCCCTCCTTTCATGCATAGTTTTTTTCTGTTTGATTTTGATTCAAGTTTAGGCTTGTTTTAGAGTGATTTGGTTTTGGTTAAAACTGGTTGAGACTCCTTTAGGGGTTTTGATCAGCTTTGTTTTTGTTTCTGTAGGCAGGTTTATATTTTTCTAGGTTTTGATATTTGGTCGCTTGAGTTGGTTTTTTGTAAGGTATTGTTTGTCTTGATTGTTACCACGGTATTCCTCCGCCATAAGTGAGAGCTTATCAACAAACTTGGGACAGGACTACTATGTGGGTGGCTACCGGCTCTTTGGAAAAAAAATAATAAAAAAAAAAACTACCATTCAGATGGCACCTTACGAGGCTTTGTATGGAAGGAAATGCAGATCTCCGTTGTATTGGGATGAAGTGGGTGAAAGGAAAATGCTAGGACCCGAATACCTACAAGAAGTATAGAGACAAGTAATTGTGATCCAGGAAAGAATGAAAACAGCTCATAACAGATAGAAGAGTTATGCCGATAACCGACGTAGGAATTTGGAGTTTGTAATAGGAGATTGGGTATACCTCAAAGTATCGCCCATGAAAGGAGTCGTACATTTCAGCAAGAAGGGAAAGTTAAATCCCCGATACGTAAGACCCTACAAAATAGTCGAAAGAGTTGATCCAGTAGCTTGCAGGTTGAATTTGCCAACAGAGATGCAGGGAATACACAATGTGTTTCATGTATCAACTTTGAAGAAGAGTTTCAGAAAATGGCCAGTAGTTATGAAGTCCGATGAGATTCAACTTCAACCCAATTTGTCTTATACGGATGGCCAGTACAAATCGTGGATCGTAAGAAATAGGAGTTAAGGAAACGGAAGATTTCTCTAGTGAAAGTGCTCTGGAATAACCCGAAATTCAAAGAAGCAACTTGGAACGAGAGGATACAATGAGAAGCGAATATCCTCATTTGTTTGTAGCTTCAAAACCTTTGATGGAATGCCATGAACTAGAAGGACCCTACGTATGTTTGTTTCTTCAATGGCACGATTGAGGGAACAAAGAGAACGTCGTATCAAAGAGCGCCTTAGAAGAAAACAGCAAGCGTTGGCAAAGCAAGCAAGACTGATGGAAATATTTGAGCATCATCGCACTCATGTGATTGATGCGGACGATCAAGGAAGACTTCGACGAACATTACCACATGAGGAACGGCAATCGTAGAATATCTCGAAGGAAGCATAAAGAAGAAATCTTTGTAATTTTGATCCAGAAGCATAATCAAGTCTTACAGCGGAAGAACACGCAAGTCAGTTTGTACCTTTTGAGACTTCGAATACGTCTGTGGATCGTATTCATTTTCATGAAGAAGGTCAACCAATCGAGGACACCGAGCTTGAGATAGAGCAAAGGCTGAATGAAATGCGGGTCAATACGTATTTCAGTTACGATTTGGAAGCCATATTCTACTTTTCTCAGGATGCTATGACTGTGGAGGCAGATGATATGCCCTCATCCTCAACGTCGTCTGAAAAATCTATATCCGCTTGTGGAGGAGGTAGTAGTCTGATATCTCTTCTTATAAGTGTTTTGATTAATGATTGTGGTGCCGATTTCGAGGATGAAATCATTTTTTTAGGAGGAGAGGATGTGATGGCCCAAGTTTCTTCTAGGCTTGGCCCTTAGAATTGTTCTAGGTTGCCACGGTATTTTAGGAGCCTTAGAAGCCTTTGATGTAGTAACTTAAGTCCAAGAGAAAAGTAGCTCTAGTTTACTTAAGGATTTCGGCCTTGCTTGGGAATTTAGGTCCAAAAGTTTAGGCCCATGATCCAATTCTAAATTTGCTAAGTGTTACGTGACCCAAGAATGCTTTGCTTTGAACCTAGTCTTGAAAGTGGGCTAAGGGGAAAAGTGGTGTAGAAAAGCACCAAGATGGGCTTACAAGCCTAGCCCATTGTTTTTTGTCCAGAAATCAAGTTCCAAGGTAGGTTTCTTGGAAAGGGGAGCCTAGTGAAGTGAAATGGTATCTTTCTAGAAGTTTTGCATAGGAACTCGAAGGGAGGCCTTTGGGATTTCGAATTTTGTTAGGTTTTGCCATGTGTCAAGCATGCACCAAGAATCTAGAAGATTTTTGGATGAGACTTTTTATCAAGGACAAGTTTGCCCCTAGGATTTTCGACTAGCATACCCCCAAGTATTCCATTTGTTTGCCACTTGTCACTTATTGCATTTTGGACCAATGAAATGTGAAAGGTCACCTAGGGAATGAACTTTGGGAAGATGAAGCAACACCTTGGGAATGGAAAGTGAGAGGGACGGCTAGGGCTAAGGCACACGCCCATGCCACTTGTCCTCCATGCCAAGAGTCTTTTGTTGGGAATAGGAAATGTCATGCACGGTTTTACCAAGTTACCCCTTGAGAAGATGTTGACTTGTTAAAGGAAAAGAAGGGCATAAGAGGGAAATGTGATTTTCAACCAAGGAGGGAAGCCCACACGCCACCTCCGAAATTTGCCTCATCCCAATTCAGTCTAAGGGGGGAGCTCTAAGAGGTTTTCGGTTTTTGAGAGAGGAAGAAGAAGGAATCTTGCCACTTGTCTCACATGCAAAGGTTTTGATTCAAACAATGAGGGAAGTCAAGGGTCACTATATAAAGAGAAGGGTACATGCCTAGGAGGCTTTTCCCTGGCCATTTTTCAGATTCTTGCATGAGTTTCCACTTTCCACTCTCTCCACACAATTCTCTCAAGTTCCTTTGAAAGCTCTCTCATTTTTCTTGTGTTTTCTCACCAACCAAACAAGAAAGATCCTTACAAGAGAAGGATTTCGGCATATCCAAGGATTTGCAAGGTAAGATTCGGTTTTCCTAAGTCTTGCTCTCACACACAAATATTTTTTCAATCCAAAAATGAGATTCAAATCTCATTAGACTTTGAGAAATTATAGAGCACACACTTTCTATTATTTTCTTAGAAAATAACCTAGTGTTTCTAAGAGAAACCCTTGAGACCGAATAGTGAAGGGGGAATTTATCCTCCATGTTTCGACCATCACATATATTCTTGGCTACCTTAGGTTTTGTTCTGCATTATGTGTGAAATGAATAGGGTTTTAACCTAATAACCCTAGAACCCGAATGGTTTAAGACCAAGTGATGCCCTAGAAACACACACACGCACTCAAGAACATGAGTTAGGGTTTTAGATGCTCTTTCTAATATGGTATGTTCGGATTTATAGCTTGCTAGTGTTTCTTTACAAGGATTTTGTAAGTATACACTCAACCTACTCTTGGTTAACACTTGTATATGATTGTGTAAATCTTTTCATTACCATGTTTGTTTTGGCTATATTTCTTCATTACTTGCTTGATTATGTTAATATGATCATATATCAATCTATGGAAGGAATTATATGCTTTGAAATTGTGATGAATATGCCATGAAATACTTGTATATGTTTCGGTTTTCACATGTTTAAGAATGATAGAATGTGTATCATGATATTTTGGCCATACCATGTCTTGAATGATTCGGATCTTGGTCAAATGTTATGATTTCATGCTTTGTTTTACTAAACTATGATTTCTATGTTATTTGCTTGAAGTTTGGAACATGTTTATGCGATGAATCTTCATATTTTTGTGCCTATGAGTTTCGGCCTAAGCAAGTTTTTATGGTTCTATGCACATGTTTTGATATCTATCATGGTTTATGTGATCATGCTATGAAATGAATATGTTATGCATGGTTGTTTCATGTACCTCATATGCCATATATCATGCATGAGTAAGCATGTTTAAGTCTCATGTCACATGCATTTGGGGAAGAAATATTTTCAAAGAAGTGTTTTCAAAGAAGTGTTTCAAAAGTGTTTACGAAGAAAATGTTTTCAAAGAAAAAGTTTTATCACGACCCCAAGTGCTAGGGTGCGGATATGTCCTAATGGAACGCCTCTGTCCACTCTAGAGTGCTTAAAAATGGAGTGGTAACCCCTGGGTCGACGAAGAATAGTCGATGAGCCTCGAATGGATTCTTTTTAAAGAATGCTAGAGCGAGAATGCACCTAACTCTAGTGGGTGCATAAGGCATGTAACCCGACGAAGTAAGGTCGAGTTAATACGATTCTCTGTTTATGACGCATTCATCACGGTGTACAGACCATTGATGGTGCGGTAACTAGAAGGAACATGCAGTGCAAGGAGGGGAGCCATATTGTGTCCACCCTCTAAACAACTATAAGAGCTCAAATTATAAGGATCACTCGATAGAAATCTTGTGATATGTTCTAATAAGGTAAGTTTTGAATAAAATCACGTGAATAAGAAAGTTAAGAAGTTTTTATGAAAAGTTTAAGTCTTTGTTACAAATCTTTTGTAAATGGTCAAGTGTATAGGTCAAGTTCTAGTTAAGTGCATAAGTCAAGTTCTCGTTAAGGCATATGTCAAGTACATGTCCATGCACGCATATCATGATGTACTTTTTGTATGTTTGTATTAACTGTGGTATGTTGTGTGATTACTTGCTGAGATTTCTTGAAATCTCATTATGGTAGTTTCCACTATCATTCCCCAACTGAAATGATAGAAGTTGTAACAGGTTTAGTAAGAGAAGATGATAACCAAGAGAAAGAGAACGGCACCTCCTCCTCTAAAGAGGATTGCGCCTAAAATGGCCGTGGATCGGCCCGAGTCTTCCCTCTGCAAGCGACTCAAGGCCATCGATCTAGAGATCATGAGTATACTTGAATTCATCGTGGAGTTCAAGCGGTGTAACAAGCGAGATAAGGACAAGGCTTTAGAGAAACGTGTGAAGCTCGAATCTTCTTGAAGAGTACGGGGGTATAAGTGTTTTGTTGAAAGAAAAAAAAAAAAAAAAAAAAAAAAAAAAGAAGGCAATAATATTGTGATCAACTTTTGTGGACTCATGTTTCTTTTGTAGGAATCCCATGTTTTGAGAAATTTAAAATTATGCTTCGTGCTTGTTGGGACACTTTGCCTTTTAGGCCTATGTTTATGTTTTGGGACAATATTTTGGGTTATGATATTAGTTTATGGTGCCATGTGCTTTGCAATTGCTTATCGCGTTGCTTAGTTATCCAACTTTTATCAATGTTTCTGCTACATTGTTATTGTATACTGCTAGTGTACTTAAGTGCATAGCATATTATCTATCATGTACGAGGGGTGTGTAGCCTTGTGTTACATGTCCCGGCGTCTCTGTCACCATCCAATCCCAAGCGGAGGCTGGGGCCATGTCACGACCCCGTCCCAGGAAGGACGAAATCCTGACTTACATGCCTTTTCTTTTTTTTTCTTTTTTTTTTTCTTTCTTTTTCTAATAACATGCGATCGGCATGGACATGACACTCGTGCATTCTAAATTTTTCATTTAATAAAAGGAAACACCTAATAGACATTCTATTTGAGCATTCATCCATAAGGGACTCTCACAGTCCATCCCAAAATATACATAACATAACCTATCATTCGTAACATAACTGTCCTTGTTAGGGAAGGTCCTAAGTGTCTGCCTCTCCCTCTGCAGTAATGCCTTGCTCCCCAGCCTTTTCATCATTACCTGGATGTTTAAAACATTTAACATAAAATGAGTCGAATACTCAGTAAGTAGTACACCATGCAGTGAACATACTAGGCATCTATTCTTTTCTTTTGAAACATGCATACATAAACATTTTCGCTATTCTTGACAATGCTTTCATGCATAATAGTTTAAGGAATAAGCCATACTTTCATGCATAAACATTTCATTGCTTCCATGCATAAACATTTATTAGCTTTCATGCATAAACATGATTTTCATCTTTTCACTTTCATAGGCCATTGCACACTATTATGCCCCGCGTGCTAGGGTTAGCGGCCTTGTGGCCAATGGATTCGCCCGTGGCCATGGGTTGGAATCCTATTCCGCTAGGGTGCAGCACTGGGTGCACTACCAGTACTACAGTCCGGCATTGCAATCTGCCCATTCATTCATTGGGTACCCCTTTTCATTCATTCATGTGGCCGTTACGTATTTTCATACAATAAAACGTTCACTCATTCAATCTTTTCTTTCTTTCATTCATTCATGTCAGTCCTTTCAGTCCATTCATCATTTAACAGTTCATTCATGGAAAACGTAATTTAAAAGCATGAACTTAACATCATCTTTTCATTTAACAGTGCATTCATGAAGAAACATCATTTTCAAAACATGAGCTTAAACATCATTATCCATGGCATCCATAAAGCATCAGTTCATAAGGATAAATTTAACATCAGTTTGTAGGGACATCTTAAAATGCTTTTCTTCGCATTATTTAAAACATGAGTTCATATGGGCATTTTAAAACATTTTCTTTGCATCATTAAAAGCATCAGTTCATAGGGGCATTTTCAAACTCATTTAAAGCATCATTTGAAGCATAAGGCATGAAACATTCAAAACATTCTCATCATCTTTCTTACTTTGATGCACATGCATTTCATGAAAAAGATACATTTTCATGCTATATTACATATAGGAATAATCAATAAGTTTATTGAGAGCATGTATGGAAACCTCATGACTTAGAACCTACGTGCATGCATTACTGTATACACATACACACAATTATAATCGATAGGGTGCTTAACAGGGGCTATCAAGAAAGGGCTTGTACATACTATATTCATTTACTCTTTTCTTTAGAAGAACATTTACAATAAGAGAGAGAGAGACATTCTTTCATAAAGAGAGCTTTGTGTGTAAGGAGCATGGTCATAGCTACTTACCTCTACGCTCCTCGATACTTCCATCATCAATATAGGTCCTATTCCAATAAATACCATAAGCAGGTTAATACTCATACAATATTCTTTAGCCCTCCCTTTAAAAAGAGAAAGCCACGATATTACAATCTAATGTCTCTTCTATACTTAACATTAACCCAAATGACTACTCCTCACCTCGACTTACAAAAGAAATAACTTAAATATTAAGACATGCTAGCTGTCCATAGAAAGGTTAGTTTAAAAGCTTATATGAAAAATAGCTAAGAATTCACAGGCTTCAAGCAAGGTCTCTTTGGTTCAAGCTCACTTTGAGTTATGGACACTAGGAGATAAAATCTGAAATTCTCGACAATGGGCTTTAAAAAAGATTTAGGCATCTCAAGTAGGCTAACAAGCTTAAAAAACATGCATTTTAATCAACTTGCAGTCCCTCATTATAAAAAGGTTAGCTTATCAACATTTTGGACTCTCGGGTTAGGTAGAATTTAAAAATGAGGGACAACATAAGTGGGCTACTTTTACATCAAGACATGGCATGACATGGGTTAGGGGTACTTGGACAGCTTTGCATATCATAATATACCAAGCACAATTAATCTCTTATATCTAAACTAACTAAGCTATAACTTATTCATATAAGCAATATATTAATTAATTTAGATAAAACCTTCCATTAAAATTAAAGTAGCATAAAGTATGGCAAGGGCACCCATTAAGAAACTTTAAAACCTTTAAATACTTAACTTATGATTTACTCACTTAATACTTTTCAAAAGCAAGATATAAAATTATAGGACCAAGTAAAACCTTTAAACCAAACCTCTAGCTTCCTAAAAATAGATTACCAACCAATCTCAACACAAGACACATAATACCAACATATATAATTTAAAATCATTTTAATCATCACTTATGATTAAACCAAGTTTAATAACAACATAGTATTTTCAAAATATAGGAATATACATAGCAAAACAACTATAATAATATTCAGTTTGGGCTAAAAACAGGGCATACATATTTATTTGCAATATAGGAATTTAACTACACCAAAACACAAGCTAAAACAGCTAATTAATGGGCTTCCAAAATCACATTAAAAATAAATAAGTCAAATTAGGATTTTTACCTCAAGCTCTTAGCCCCTTCCAAAACACAAGTGGAGGACCAATTGGTGATAAACCCGTGTAGATGAAGAACAAAGTGATAGCACTGTTTTAACCCCAAAACCGAAACATCAATGAGTAAGGAAATGGTGAAATTCAAAATCCATATGAAAATCATGCTAGGAAGTGAACCAAGAGTTTATTACCTTCAATATTTCATCCTTTGGAAGATAAGATCAAGCTTTGGTTCCAAGTTTTGAAGAAAATATTTTTCTTCTTCTATTACTATGGAGTCACAAGCTTAAGGGAGATAAAGGAGCTTGTTTTCTTGAAGATGAAAAGAAAAGAGAAGAAGAGAAGAGGAAGGTGTGCATCGGTTAGCTCTTGAAAATTAAGATGAAATTTTATTTCTTTTTCTTGGGTGAGGATCGACGTTTAAGGGAACTAAGGGAATTGATTTTGCCTTTTGGTGTATCTTTGACCGATGGGTGCAAAAGAGAGAGAAGGAATTTGTTCCTTCTCTTGTAAGCCAACGTGTAAGGGATAGGAAAGGAAATTCTATGGCTTACATAGGAAGCTTTCGTCCAATGAAGGAAAAGGGGGTTGGTTGATTTGGTCAAAGCTTATCATACAAGCTTGGGAGGAGAACATGATGACTTTTCTTTGTCTTTATTTGTTGCTTCCTACGGGTGAAATAGATGAAGGGCTTTAGTTGCTTGGTCAAAGCTTATCACACAAGCTTGGAAGATGAATGGTGGAGATCTTTCCACCTCAAGAATACTTTTCACCTACTAATTCAATGGTAGAGATTAATTGGGTCATTATCTAAATAAATAAAATTAAAGGACTTAAGGGAAAATATTTCAAAGTCTTAAAAATAATACCCTTGATTTATTTTAATAAATCATATTTTAAAAATAAAGCATACTCATCTTAAAATAAAATAATTAGAAGTAATAAAAATATATTTATCTCAAAATATTTAACTTAAAGAATTAATAAAAATGATATAAGGACCTATATAGTAGGACTCGGGTATTACAGGGCGCCACAATAACATATTCATTTCATAACATGATAACATAAACCATAAGAGATATCAAAACATATACATGGAACCATGAAAACTTGCTTAGGCCGACACTCATAGGTACAAAAACATGATGATTCATCACTTAAACATGTTCCAGACCTCAAGCATATATTTTAGAAATCAAAACATATTAAACTAGGACATGAAATCATAGGTTTTTGACTAAGCCCGAAGCCTCTAAAGAATGTTCAAACCAAAACATCATGTTGCACAAACCATCAACCTCAATCAAGTGAAAACCGAAACTTATAGGTACATTTCATGGCATTTTCATCATAAATCTGAAACATATAATTCCTTCCTTAGAGTCACTCAAGATCATATTAACATATTGAAACAAATAACAAATAAAGCAATCAAAACCTTGGAACGATTTACACAAGTATATACAAGCATTAACCAAGAGTAAGTTGAGTGTATACTTACAAAAATTCACGTAAAGAAATACTAGCAAGCTGTAAATCCGAACATACTATATTAGAAAGAGCATATAAAACCCTATCTCATGTTCCTGTGTGGGTGTGTGGATTTCTAGGGCATCACTTAGTCTTAAACTATTCGGCTTCTAGGGTTTTTAGGTTAAAACCCATTCATTTCACTCATAAAGTAAAACAAAACCTAAAATAAGCAAAGATAAATATGGTGGTCGAAACATGAAAGATGAACTTCCCCCTTCACTAATCGGCTTCAAGGGTTTTTCTTGAAAACCCTAAGTTATTTCCAAAAAAATGGTAGAAAGTGTGGGTGTTCTATCTTTCTCAAAATCTAATGAGATTTGAATCTCATTTTCGGATTGAGAAATTACTTGTGTGTGTGCAAGACTTAGAGGAAGCCGATCCTTACCTTGCTAATCCTTGGTAGTGCCTAAATCCCTTCTCTTGCAAGGATCCTCCTTGTTTGATTGGAAAGAAAATACAAGAAAATGAGGTAACTTTCAAATGATCATGGGAGAATTGTGTGGGGAGAGTGAGAGCTCATGCAAATCTGAAAAATGGCAAGGGAAAAGCCCCTTGGCGTGAACCCTTCCTTTTTTATAGGAGACCCTTCACTTCCCTCCTTGATTGCGTCCAAAATTCTTGCATGGATGACAAGTGGCAAGGTTTCTTCTTCCCCCTTTCCCTTTTGCCAAAATGCCTCTTGGAGTTCCCCACTTGGATTGCATTGGGAATGGACATTTTGGGGGGTGGCGTGTAGGGCTTCTCTTCCTTGGCCAAAATTCATTCCCTCCCCTTTATGCCCTTCCTTTCATTAAACAAGTAAATATCTCGTCAAGGTAGCTTGGTAAAACAATACATGCCTTCTCCTATTCCCAACAAGTAACTTTTGGCACGGTTGACAAGTGGCATTCGGCGTGTGCCATAACCCTAGTCGTCCTCTCCATATTGCTTTCCCAAGATGTTGCTTTATCTTCCAAGTACTCCTTCCCTAGGTGACCTTTCATGTACCATTGGTCCAAAATACACTAAGTGACAAGTGGCAAGTGAATGGAATGCTTGGAAGTGTGCTAGCCGAAACCCTAAGGGCAAACTTTTCCTTGATACCAAAGTCTCTTCACAAAATTTTGTAGAAACTTAGTGCATGCTTGATACTAGGCAAAAGCTAGCTAAATTCGAAATCCTATTTGCTTCCCTTCGGTTTGCCATGCAAAATTTCTAAAAAAGCTCCATTTCACTTCCCTAGGCTTCCCTTTCCAAGAAATCCACCTTGGAACTCGAATTCTAGACAAAGACAATGGGCTAGGCATGCAAGCCATTCTTGGTGCTTTTCCTACACCTCTCTTTCCCCCTTAACCCACTATCAAGACTAGGTTCAAGGTGTAACATTCTCATAACACATGGCACTAGTGACTTAGAATTGGATCATGGGCCTAAACCATTGGACCTAGGTTTCTAAATAGGGCCGAAATTTCAAAGTAAACTGGGGCCACTATCCTATTGGGCTCAAGTTACCACATCAAAGGTTCTAAGGCCTTCCAAAGTAACTAAGGCTCATAAAATTCCATGGCAACCTAGAACGAATTCTAAGGGCTAAGCCTAGACAAAACTCTGGTCATCACAGGGAACCCCATCAGCAACTTCCCTCCCACAGTGAGACTTTGGGGAAAGGCCAGCCTGGAAGGTTGCCTTGTCCCCCTTGCGGAAGAATACAAGCCAGCCCTTGGCCGCATGAGCAGCAAAACCTCCACCAGTAGAATCTTCCCCAGTAAGGCGAAAGACTCCAGCGGGGTAAGACAAAAAGAAAACAAAGGCACGACAAACATGGCCACCAGAGCAAAAACCACAGCAATAACGAGTGTGCCAAGGGCGACCATCCGCTATCGAGAAACAAGCTCAGCTTGAACAGTTAGCGAGGTAGGCAAGAGTGTCATGGACAAGGAAGAAAGCAAAAAGAAGCAAAAGGCAAAAGCATCATGAGTAAAATATTTACTAATATATCTCTGCATACAAGCTGCTAGACAATAAAATGCGGATGCATGTTCAAAAAATAAGAAGAAAAGGGGGAGGGCATAACAAGGCGCATAAAGATCCTATATTTGGGCACCAGGAGTCACGACCCCAACAGGAGTAGAAGCGAGACCACCCAACTCAACGACTGCGAAGATAGGGCCGATCGGATCCTCCGACGTCAGCAAAGGCACAAAAGCGGTCGACATCTCACTTTTCCTAGATCACGGTTGGATTCAAAGGATGCCTTGCTGGTGGGAATTTCACTAGGCACGAGTCGCTGAAGGTATCTGGCAAAAGATCTCGAACGCAGCTACGGCTTTGGAGAAGAAAAGACCGCATTGACTTGCGACCTTCATTGACCCCTTGCCCCCACGCCTTATCTCAAAGAGTCGAGAACCATCTTAGTTGCTTGTGTAAAGAAAGGTTGGCATCCCAAAGGCTCGTGCACAGCTGCTCTGACTGGTTTACTTCTCCTTGCAACTATTTTTTCTCCAACTGTTCTCGAGAGAGGTTGGCTCAAAGACTGTGATTAGTCTATTCTAGTCGGGTTTTCTTCTCCTCCCACTTTTGCTTGCCCTTCCAAAGACAACACTCCAACCTTGTCAGCCTTTTGTGCTCGTTCAACAAGTCCTGCCTCAACTCCTCGAGTTCAGATTTCGGTCGTTCATTCTCTTCCCTGTGGCTACGAGCACGATCCAAACTCTCCAGAGCAACAGCCTCCTGATCATCCACAACAAAGTTCACAAGTTGAGAAGTGACCTGATGACGTAAAAACAACATTAATAAGAGAGAGAGAATGAAGACAAGAGAAGGGCAAAAAAGGAGCAGTCGAACCTTGCGGAAGAAGGACGATAGGCATTCGACAACCTACCCCACGACATCATCTTGGCTCCCTTCCATATAGCCAGTTGAGACAAGGAAGGGAGGATCTCCTCAGGGTCAGCAAATTTGGGAGACTCCCTGAGGGCCTCGGAGGGAGCAGCCGGGTCCTCACTTGAGCTCCCAATGGTAGGGCCGATTGTAATATTCAGAAGAGAGTCGTTACTTGTCGGAAGCGTCGTGTGAGCAGACAGGTCGACAACTAGGACCCTCAAACCAACGTCAGCCAGGACTGAAGAATCTGCAACGGAACACGTCGGACTCTCGAGGATCTCAACAATGGGGGGAACTGACCTCCTATGCAACCTTCCACACCCGCATGGGGACCGGAGGAAGCTTCCCCTCCTTCACCGGCCTCCTCCCGGGAGAGATCCTCAGCAGCCGAGCAAGAGGAGGAAGGGGGAGAGACCCAAAAAGTAGAATGTTCGAGAAGGAGAAGATATAAAAATATTCTCAAGGAGATTGCCCATGTCAACCTCAAACCCGGGCGCATCACCAATCATCGCGGAAGGGGGCACCATGGGAGGATTGACCACCTGTCCGACCACTGCAACCATGGCAGAGGCCACCTCGGTAATCAAATTACCAACCTCCAAAGAAGCAGCCTCCAGCTCCAAGGGGTCCTAAACCCCCAGGAAGAGGTCTGTCCTCTATAGGGACCTCCTCCCTGAGGATTTCTTCCTTCTGACTGAGACAGGAAGGTTCGAGGAGTGCTTCTGGAGTGGGACGACTTGCTGCTGTGCAGTCAGCAACCTATCACCAGAAGGAAGGTGCCCTAGGGGAGACAAGGAAAGTCTCCAGACTTTCCTCGAACAAGAGAACCTCGGAGCGGATGCCATCAAGATGTTTTTACACCCACTCCCACATGATCACGAGGCGCTTTGATTCGTAAGGAATGGCTACTGGATGCACAGCCTTATCCTCCGGAATTGTTCCCCAATCTGTCCATATGTGGAACTCTCGGGGGCCCACTTGGCCCACTGGGAACTCCCAACCATGGCTCGAGACAAAGAAAAACTTAGGAGACCAGTCTTTTACCTTGCAATACCGCTGTTCCAAAGTAACCAAAGTATGGGACGCCTTGAAACTGCACATTGCCTTTCTAGCGAAGCACCCTGTGCGCAAGTAGAAACACTCATCGCTAGATAATGCTACAACAAATCAATAACCTCCAGGCATTTCGGATGCAGTTGTGAAAGAGCCAATCCCAGGCGATCCAGAAGTTCACGGATGGTCCAAGGAAAGGGTAGTCTCAAGCCACACAAAAACATGGAAGGATATAGGGCTACTTTGTTGGAATGGCCCTTGGAGTCAATAGCACCCTCACCCGGGCCCAAGACTTCAAAGGCGACAATTTTTAGCACTCGATATGTGGAGGCCAAGGAGGCTAGTATGGATTTATCGTGGAAGAGAACCACCCACTCCCCAAAAACACTGGACTATGATTGGCAGAGGTGCTGGGTTGAACGGGCTTTTCAGGGGCCATTACTGCTAAAGTACGAAGAAACAAAGAAACTGATTAGAAAGAAGGAGAGTCTAAAAGAAAGGGCGGTAGGACAATCGTAGAGGAATGAAAAGCAGGACGGGACCCACTCTAAGTTTTATAAAAAAAAAAAAAAAGGCAACAGGCGGGCTTTCAAAAACCACCACGACTAGGGTACATGTCGCTTCAGTTTTCGAGAATGCAGTTCACGAAGCGACATCCACACGAAAAGCCGTCTGACACCTCTTCATAAATAAGCCTGAGAAGATGTGATGAAAAGATGAGTCCATCATGAAGGAATACTGTCAGAAGCAGCTGACTCGTAGAAGCCCCCCCTCCCCTAGACAACTGGAAGTCTAAAAATAGTGTCTGGCCTCGAGAAAATGGTGAGGCAATTTATAGTAAAATTTCCACCATACTCGTCCAGTGAGAATTAGCGGGGTAACTATACGGGGGATTTCCTCCCCTACCCGAGGCCTAAGAGGCCCAGTCAAGCCCGGCCCAAGACAAAAGGGTGAAGACCTTGCCTGCTAAGAAGAACTCCATGTACAGGACCTAGGGAAGGGGACGGTGCAATAGGAGATGAGACTCATCGGGACTCGATGGTCTAAGATCCCTCAAATAATGTCCAGACATCAAGTGCCCGCCCACTTAGCAGACGCAACATGCAGAGGATCATCTATCTACTGACAAGGAAAGCATGGACGGACAGGGGAAGAGCAGACCAAAGGAAGAATGTTGGAGAACCACGCCACATTTAATGGCCCGGAACAGTCGCAAGACCACGCCACATTTAAAGAATCTGACAGAATAAATAGTATGAGGACTCCAAATTCCATGGCGACAGACCTGATTTGCTCACCGAATTTCTAGTATAAATTCGGTGACTTTGGCATTTACTGACTTTGGCATCGGGAGGCTCCCCGGCCCCAGGCTACCCTCTCAAGCCGCATTCACCTTTCTCTTTGTAGGCCTCTTTCTGAAAACCTGTGTTCTTTAGAGCTTGGCCCAATGGTGTGCGAAACACGACATTAACACAAGATACACCTCTAATCTGGTTAGTAAATTCAAAAGCTACAAACCAAAAATAAAACGAATGCAAAGGAAATTATTTACCAAAAATGAAAAGAAAACATCATGAATTCAGAAATTAAGCAAACACAAATAACATCATAACCATATATTTCTCAAAGGCCAAAGATAACCTAGGCCCACAAGTTCGAGAAACTATGTAGATGAGAGAAAATGTTTGGCCCTGTAGGGTTTTCAAATCTGGGGCTCTTGGGTTCAAAAGGAAACTAAATCACTAAGGCGTAGATCGGGGACAATGGCGGGTAGATTTCGATTCGAAATGCACGCGGGGGGGCGGGAGGGGGGGGAGTGGAGATGGTAGCTTAGGAACTAGGGTTGCTTGGGGGTAGAAGTCCATTGGAATTTTTGAACACGTGTCTGTGTCACGATCCCACATCGACTAAGTATGGGGTTGGTTGGTGGTTTATAAGCCCATAGGCACCCTTCCCTTATAAGCCGGTTTTCAAGGGTGAGTTCTACCTAGTGGGTTCATAACAATAGTATCAAATCCACCCCACGTATGCAGTCCATGTTAGCATAGTTGCAATCATGTGACACGGGGGGTGATGCAGACATGGCAGTGTTTGTCTGGGACTAGGAAAGACCTAGGGCACAGCCAACCCGTGTAAGTGCCAGGACCACCGTGGACGTCGGTTGCGGAGCGTGGTGGATGTTACGATCCCACATCGGCTAAATATGAGATTGGTTGGTGGTTTATAAGCCTTTAGGCACCCTTTCCTTGTAAGTCAGTTTTCAATGATGAGTTTTACCTTGTGGGTTCATAACAGTCTGCCATGTATACTATGCCACATCAAATAGTAAGAAGAGCGGTAGGATTGGAGCGGTTGAGTAGCATTTTCGTTAATATAATGTAATGATGTATATGACAAACGGAAATGTCACAAGTATAGAATTGTATTGAATAATATATTGGCTACTTCGAGGGAGGTTCCTCCAACTCAAAAAACAATACAGGAATATTCTCGATGATGATTAACAATTCCAGCTACAAGGCTTGTATACTAAAGCAGGTAAAAATACGAATGTGCCATTCGTAACATAAGGCCCACGACCACTTTAGACAATACTACAGCTAACAAAAGAGCATTTAAAGTAATTCTAATAAGCACGGTCCGAACTATCTCCTGGCCCTTGGCCCATCAACCTCCTGTCACTTGAAGCTCGTACCCTTTATTTCCTTAAGGCCCATCTGAGCCCACTCTCCATAATTAGTCTTCAAGGTGTTCATCTCTTTGCCGTCGACACTTCACTTTCACAAAGCACTGCACGCCTTTACTGCCCTTCACCTCAGATTTTCCCTCACGTCGGCATGTAACAGTATATATCCTTCCCAAGATCTTCCAAGTTCTCTTCTCGCTTCTCAACTTTAGATAAAGTAATTAAATGTGCCGACGGCTCACGTTTGAGGATCTCTACATTTCAGCCAGAGCTTGGCCCAGTTCTTCATACTTCATAGACCAGTCGCAATTCTCAATCAAGAGAAGCCCAATGTTGTACTGGTAGTCATATGTAATAGATCAAAATAGGAAAATAATAGAATGCAACCAATCTGATGAGAAATTCATATATATTCCATGAGAAAAGATAATGCTCTCTTCGAGGGGAGCTCCTTCATAGATGAAACTGACTAACAAATTGAATAATAGGTTTCGAATTCTCCTTCGAGTGAATCCAATACCACTACAAATACTCACCTGCATGTACTAACTAATAGGCTCAAGCCCTAGCATCAACATTAATTTGTAATTAAAATAAATGTCCACCAGCCAACACCTAACCCATGGGCCAGGCCCACTACTAACTGTTATTACCCAATTTAAGCCCACTATAGCTTGGGTCTCCCATTGTTGAAGTAACTAACATGTGACAAACCCTAACCCTTCAAAGCACCTTGTCCACGAGGTGCAGTTATGCTTCAACATTTTCTTTGTAGATGAGACAAGCTTCTTCTTCTTAAGTTGGGAATTAATGCAAGGCTTTTCCATATTCTCCTTCTCCCTGATCTCTTGGTCGACATTACACTCATCTTCAACATATCGAGCTCTACCATAGTCTGCTTCTCGCATCAATTCCTTCCAATTAGCAAGCCAATACAAACAAATGATGAGAAATGGTCCAAGCAGAATGGACACATGTGGACTTTCCACACTAGTGCCCGATAAACTTCTATAACCAGTATGGACCTTGAAACCCATAATTTCTCGCCCATAGGCCACAACATCTGGCTTCTCACAAACTCTGATTTAACAAGCTGAGTGTGCCTTAGTGGCAGCTCAACTAACTCACGTACTTGAGTCATCTGCTTCCGAACATCACCCAAAAGAGAGATAGCTTCTGTGGAACTAACATTTACCACATTCATGTGGCTGGCTTTTCTAAGGATCCACGCAACAAGTTCCCTTATATCTGGGTCACTGTGATGAAGCTCTTGTAAATCCAGATCAGGACCCCCACGTTTCTTCATATCATGCACATTATCAATTGGCTCAACATGTATTAGAAGCTCCTGTAGAGCACGTTCACGATCTTCCGTAAGACCCTCATAGTTCATACTAGAGGTGCGTTCTTGGAGAGCTAAATCGAAGGAGTATTTTTTTCCTTCCTCTATCAAAGGGCTTAAAAACAACATTAAGTGGCAAAAAATCAAGCAGTTGGTTGGCGATTTTCGCATCTCCTAAAACTTGCAAACCCATGTATATTTCCCCTCCCCCACGGCTTACAAAACCTCTCAGTAGCAATATATCAAGAACAAGAGGAGCGAAAGACTTCTTATCCAGTTTGAAAGCAGCTACACGTCCATCAAAACCAGCTTCTAAGTTTTTAATAGAGATACCCTTCAAGAATTTGACACCATATTCTTGATAGAATTCTTCATATCTTTGGGCTAGAGAAGGAGTAAATAGTCTTTGCAAAAGATGACTCTTTGGAAATATGATCGTCGTATCAAGTTTCCAGCCAACAGCTGCATAAATTCTCGAAAAGGTATTTCCTATATACACTGACTGCATCGTCCCACCTTCTCCAACACTTAAGCACTGACCACAAGCTTTTGTAACAAAAGAGCATGTGAATTTTTTAGGTTGAAGCCCAACCCTTCGAAGCCGAGCGGACAAACCCACCGTAGGTGAATTATCTTCATCCAATGCAACAATAAGATGAGAAACAAAATCAGGACTCCACTGCAAAACAGAGCAAACAGGGGCTTGTATTTTTTTGGGACGGTTGGGACTGTGATATGAGACTCTGTTGAAGATGGAGTGCCCAACGATGATGCTACGATGAAGTCCTTGTACTGCGTTGCTGACAATGCCCGTGATAGATCCATTCTCTGCTTGTCCATGCACGGCGTCGTCTTCATCGACTCCCACCGCCTTAAGATATCGGGAACTTCCAGTGCCTTTTGGGTTTCAGCAACTTCTGGGAACTTCTCCATGAAGAATTTGCAATTCACAATGAAAGCACATCTAATGTAGAAAAACTCGTTCTCTAATTCATTATCGGCAAAATCAGGGGCTATAGCTCTGACAAAATGGATCGCCATGACTGGGTTAAAGATGCTGCAATCCACCTGAAC
This sequence comes from Juglans hindsii, assembly GCA_003123825.1. NCBI lineage: Eukaryota > Viridiplantae > Streptophyta > Magnoliopsida > Fagales > Juglandaceae > Juglans > Juglans hindsii. The sequence goes on along the minus strand of QEOW01000130.1, from coordinate 103,136 downwards.
CGCAAGAAGAAGATGATCCCCCGTCCAATCTTCCTCCGACATCTGTCGCCTTCTCGTCTCCCCATATGGCATTTTCCTCCTCACCGTTAACAGCAACAATCGTTGCCTCCTCATCAACCTCCATCGGCACGTTGCCCTCCACCGCATCTCCTTCAAGCAACTAGTGAATGCGCTCGCCTTCAGCCCCTGCGGGTCCCGCATCATCGCAATCTTCGCCGGTAAATTCCTCCAGATCTGGCGCTCCCCGGGCTTCAAGAAGGAGTTCTTCCCCTTCAAATGGAACCATACTATGTGGGTTTGTGAAAAGGTGATGTGGTTTGGATAGGGGGTTCCCATTTGGAACAGTGGATGAATCTGACTTGGGGAAAGATAGCGAGTGCGAATACCAGGGTCAAAAATCCACAACCCTCGTTAAACCTGAGTGATGTCTGCAAAAATCCCCACATAAACAGCTTGATGGTACCCTCTATCTCGATGAGTATCATCCCTGGGAATGTTGAGTTCACTTTTGATAATTTCAGCATCAGGAATCGATCGCGCTGCTTGTTCTTCGTCTTGTAATTCACAGTTTGGGGGCTCCAAATAGTTCAAGTTTACATTGAAGTTGTTCCAACGTTCCTTTAATTTCTTTTCTTCTTGCATCATTGCTACGTATTTTTCCTCTTCTTGCGGAGCATAGAGTTGGCTTTCCAGATTTGAGAAATCTTCATTGAAGTTGTTCCGAAAATTTTCAAAATTGTTCTTGAGATCTTTAAATGTCTGCAAAATAGTATCCAAATATTGTTGTGATTGTTCGACTTGCTCTCTGATGTTGAGTAAGGATGAAATATTTTTTTCTACGTCCATGGATTGATGAAGCTGATCCAAGGAACGACTGGGTCTGGATACCATTTGTAATAGATCAAAATAGGAAAATAATAGAATGCAACCAATCTAATGAGAAATTCATATGTATTCCATAAGAAAAAATAATGCTCTCTTCGAGGGGAGCTCCTCCATAGATGAAACTGACTAACAAATTGAAAAATAGGTTTCGGATTCTCCTCCGAGTGAATCCAACACCACTACAAATACTCACCTGCATGTACTAACTAATGGGCTCAAGCCCTAGCATCAACATTAATTTGTAATTAAAATAAATGTCCACCAGCCAACACCTAACCCATGGGCCAGGCCCACTATAACTGTTATTACCCAATCTAAGCCCACTATAGGTTGGGTCTCCCATTGTTGAAGTAACTGACGTGTGACATGATAAAGCTTGTTCTGAAGCTTCGTCATCTTATCCAAAAGCGCCTCAAGTAATTCCTTCTCCTTCATCTCAAGGAAGCTTCTCCGAGAGTTGGCCTTTTTCTCTTTTACAATTACGTCTTCCAGTCTGATATCATTCTCCTTTTAATGTTGAGTTGCATAAATCCATCTTCTTTTGAGCCTCTTCGAGGTCGCTCTCATTCTGTTTAAGAGTTGCATCAAGTTCATTTGTTGTCTGCTCTCTTTCATTAAAGATTCTCCTACTACTCTTGAGTAACCTCTCCTCCCCTTCCTGCAGTTTCCTACTCTTGACGATGGCTGAGAGATTTTGATTCGAAAGCTGGCCCCCCCCGGGGGGGGGGGGGGGGGGGGGGGGTAGCTTGTGGGGCGGAGTAGAGATGGTAGCTCGGGAACTAGGGTCGCTTCCGGGTAGGGGATAGCTCGGGGAGTCGGGGACAAGGATGGGTTCGTTTCAGGGCCATTGGAATTTTTGAACACGCGTCCACATCAAGCGGTAAGAAGTGCATTAGTATTGGAGCGGCCGAGTAGCATTCTCCTTATCTTTAATGCACAAAATCTGGCCAGTTCACCTAACTCATCCAAAACCAACCACCACCAGTCATTTTGGGACGAATGAAAGGGAATTTTAGGCAGTTAATTTTAATTAAATAAACGGGATATAGTAGTGCAAAAAGTAGTGCGTCTCCACCACCAATCCCCCTCCCACCAACTTCGCCCACCAACTTTCTACGTTACTTCATAGAATTTGACTCTTCCAAACAATATCTCAAAATGCATCGGAATCTGGCTCAGTTTTTGCATTTTCAATAATATCATGCCCAAGCGTTTCCAGAACACGTGATGATCACGCGGTAGTATCCCACATGGTGTCAAGAATCATACTGCACCGTCCAATCCTAGTGTTCTGACTTAGTTTAGTTTGATCACGTGATGAAATGGGAAATTTATAAATAATAATAAGATAATTTAGGAATAAAAGTAAAATAATTTTTTAATAAATTAAAACCTTCCCTTTCATTAAAATAATCAATCATTACACTGTTCCTCTAAATGAATACAAGGCATTACTAACAGAGGATCCTCCTCCAATCAGACCATAAAGAGCTAGCTTAGTCATTTGATGTGCAGCTCGGTTGCCTTCTCTTGAGACGTGTTAACTCTAGCTATGTTCATCTAGATTGGGTTTTTTTTCGATCCGATTTAAAATTTAGAAAATCGGATTCCGATTACAAGTTTCAATCAGGAACAAATCCAAGCTTATACCCGCATAGAAAAATCTGAATACACCCGATACGCCTTTTTTTTTTTTTAGAATGTTTTGATTTTTTTTTTAGTTTTGTTCATTTCTGACATCTAAATGGACAGAAACTCAAATATGTCTAATGAATCATCAATTTTATGTTTTTTTTTGTTACTATCTAAATAGAGTTTAAATGTTTCATCAATATTTTTTTTATAAAAAAATATTCATAACATATAGGTTTTGATTTAAAAAAAAAAAACAGTTGCAATCTGGGTTCCAGGTTTTGAAAAACAGGTTTCAATTCCGATTCCGACCCGGGCTAACCCGATATGGGTTCTTACCAAGTTTTGAAACCCAGATTCCAGTCTAGGTATTCCTAGATTACTGGGCCAAAACTTGAATGAACAGTACTAATTGAATCCTCCAAATCCATATTTGGACAATAGATCTTAATTACTACTCATGGCTAAAAAAGAAATTCGAGGAATGTTCCGACTCATAAAAGAAACTATAATAATTTTAGTTCTCACTGAGATAAACTCGTCTGTTTTGCTTGGTAAAAGAATCTTAAAATGTTTTCTATATCATGGCTTTCTGGTGAGCACGATTAATTTTTTAAAAACAGGGACAAAAGATAAGCAATTTTTATAATCACGTGTAGGCCTCAACCATAGAAATCAGTTTTTTAATAAGATCCGGATGGCTCACTGGCCTCTCAAAACTTGTTTTAAAAGCTTAGTATTAAACTCTTGGCATAGTTAGTCAACTCTAATAGCCATTCTGGATTGTAAAGTTTTCTGGTTACACAGACATGCGTGCAATTTTCTATTGTTCATGACCCTATTATTCTATTCAGAATTACAGTTCATAAGATGGAAGCGTCTTCATGTGAATCTGTGATGAATAATTACATCTAAGAGTTTTTAAACATAAAAGATTCATTTTATTAGTATTTTTAGTTCAATTTTAGATTTTAAATTTTATAATTTTTAACATATCAATAACTGACACATCAACACGTATTATTATGTAAATAAAAATTATAAATACAAATAACATTTTCATTTAAAACAATTTCTTAATCTAGTGAAGTGAGAATATGTGCTATATAGTTCAAATTATCAACTTTGTCCTATTCCATTCTCAAACTAGATTAATACCGTAGTGATTATGTGCATATATTTCCTGCTGAGTAGTGATATAGAAATAAATAGATTACACAAAAATAAATTTATAAACTGACATATATTCATGTGATCTAATATTAGATCTACTTTACAATAAAAATAATTTTACAAGTTGAAGTAATACATCAAGTCACATTATTTTGTAGATTTACTTTTGTGTAATTTTTTTGTGACTAAAGTATTTATTTTTCTTGTTTATTTATTTAATCCTTTTTTTTTCATCATTTACTTTTAACCATACAATTACCCCTAAATAAAGGATCATACTTTGGGTCAATGTGGTAGGGGAAAAAAACGAATAGGTTGGTTCTTTGCATACTTTACTAAACCAAATATGAAAGGAGGCAAAAAGACCTGGGATGATGTAATTTCCTTGAACCGACATGTCCAAACAACTAAATAGACGATAAAAGGAAGGTTTGTGGGGAAAAAAAAATTATCACTTACTGTAATACCATCAAATATGCGTGAAGAGTACTTTTTAGGATAGGTTTGGATTGTAGATTAGGATGAAAGTTGAAATTTAAACAAATTATTATTTTTTAATATTATTATTATTTTAAGATTTAAAAAAATTAAATTATTTATTATATTTTATATAAAAATTTAAAAAAATTATAATAATTATATGAAATGAGTTAAACTTCTTCTCCTAATTCCTAAGTTCTAAAGTTTTTAATATTCACTCAAAGCGAGAGTCAAGGATAATCTAGTCAGATTGAAGAGATCGCGCGTTGATTGATGACTCCAAATTGGGTATCCTCTCTGGCTCTCGAGCAGAGGTGGAGTTTTGGGAGGAAAAGTTTGTTTTGAGGCAGTTACGACTGTTTGTAAGGGAATCTTGCTGGTGCATGACGACTAAGCTGGGGGGAGGCATGGAGGGACTGGAGGAAATGTATGAGAATCTCAGTTTGACGGAGGAGGAGAGCTCTCTGATAGAGCTTGGAGGAATGGAGAAAAGGATGAGTGAAAAAGGGGAAAAGAGTCTTGTTGGGAAAATCTGGTTGGATAGGCGGATTGGGAAAGAGTTTGTGGAGACTACGATAGCAAAAGTTTGGAGGGTGAGCAAACCGGCAAAGTTCCAGGAGATCGGATTCAATACATTTATCATTTCTTTCTCAAATCATGCAGATAAGGTCAGAGTGTTAGAGGGCCGTCCATGGTTATTTGACAACCATCTTTTTACACTCAAACTGTTTGATGGTTTGGCGCAAGCACAATCTCTTGTGTTTGAGACTGAGGTGTTTTGGGTACAAATGTTGAACTTACCACTGGGAAGTATGAGTAAAGAATGTGGAAAAAAGATTGGGAGTTCGGTGGGAAGGGTACTGGAGGTCGATGTCTCGGAAGATGGCATTGGCTGGGGCAGCTCGTTGAGGGTGAGGATCGAGATCCCAATCAAGCAAGCTATTACTAGAGGCTGAATGGTTGCTGTGGAAGGTAAGAAAGTTTGGGTTAATTTTAAATATGAAAAGTTACCCCGATTGTGTTTTGAAGGTAGGTTGGCGAGAGGGTTCTAACATCCCGGTCGGGAGTCTTTCCTCTTGGTTGGCGAGGAGATTAGTTATATTCAGCACACACGGCATCTATCCGATGGGACCCTTCCGAGTTCTACAATTAATTTGCTGACCACCAAATCCTCCCAAACTTCATAAATCAAGCCGCCTATTAGTAAATTTTCCATTTTAGATAATTCCATTATTCTTGGGATAATTTCTTTTATATTAACATTTATCTTTAGAAAATATTTTCCATATCTTTAGGCTAGATTGTAGCTGCAATTATCTTGTTTCCGAATTTAAATTTTGACATTTATTTAATCACGTCTTGTGGCATGAATAGAGTGGGAGAGGATAGTCTGAGCTTTAGAGCAAAAATATTATAGAGTTTATTGTTTAAGTTTCTTTCAAGGAGGCGGATCTAGAGGGCAGAGGCGAGAGCCGCATGTTTTATCAACCGACTCCAATGAAAAACACTAGTTTTATTATTTTTCTTTTCAATTTCATTATGAACTAATTTTATTTTCTAGAGCTTTGATGTAGTCTAGCATTGAACACACAATTTATATTCTAAGTTATTTTATTTTCAATATTTTCATAAATGAGTGTTTATTCCTTGTTCTTAATGCTTCCAATTTTCTAGCTAATTATTGTTCAATCTACTAAATATCAATAAGATCGAGAGATGATTTGTGATTAAAACTCTAATATTAAGCACCATTAGTTGAGCGAAAGTATAAATACTTTACCGCGATTAGTATGATTTTTAAGAAAAATCCAAAAAACTTAATGAGTCTCTAATTAGTTAAATTCACATAAAGATATTGAGTTAGTAGTTGGAGATATTTTTGGTATTATTTGAGAGAAAATATTGAATAGTTAAGGAATTTTTATCATCAACTTGGGATAATTGAAATTGTATAATAAGGAAGAATAAATTGCGTAAAATTTGCTAGGTGAAATCAAATGCTCTAAATCTATTCTTATTATCTTTAAAATCTTAATTTTAATACTATTTTCTTCAATACCATAATTATTCCATATGGGTTCGATATCCGTTTTCTTTAAAAGACTTTACTACTTGTTATGATTCTATGCACTTTCAGATATTTTCAGCCCAACAAGCCACAGGATGTAAGACTGGTGCACAACCTCACATACAGGAGTTAAGTGTGTTGGCCAGTAAGATAAATATAATAAGTCAAAAAATTTAAGATAAGTCATGTGTAACATGAGCATATGTATGAATGATCATGAATTTAAATTTTCAGCATGAAATGTTTTATGAAAATTTTTATATTTATTATATTTAGGTTGTGATGAGGATGATGAACAGAGCAAGCATGTCGTGATTAGATGGAGCAGTCAATTAATTCCCAGACTTCTCAGAATAAATTATTTTTCATGACATGGATTTTATTCAATTTATTTCATTTAATATTGTCTGAAAATATATTTTTTATTAAATATTATGCCATAAATGTTTATTTATTAAATATGAGATATCTTGATAGGTTATTTTTATGAAAAACACGTGACACTTCTAGTCTACTGGGAATGGGGCATTACATGTAGCCCAGCTAGCTTCATACTTAAACAGAAAACTTTCTTCTTTGTTGGAAAAGTACCCAACGCCATGGATAATAAAAGAGATTTATGATCAAAACATCTTGTTGTTAGTCCCACCGCACTAAGCCCCTTGAAAGTAGAAATCTATTGACCATTAGTAATTGCCCTATCCATTATTTTCTTTGTGAAAGTGTTATCAAAGTGCTTATTGCTCCAAGTAAACCTATCTCATTGATTCTATGATTGGAAAATAATCTCATTAAATTCTCCAACTGCACATCATGTAGTTTGATCATTGGGTTTTAATCTAGCAAGTAGGTTCGAGGAGTCTTTTCTTTTACCAGTTTTTGGGTAGCCATAAAACCCTATTAATAGCCATTTCCTTTGCTTCCTCTTCATAAGTCCATGCATTGATATGCCACTGTGAATAATTATGAATCTCTACATCATTTTCATTCTTCCATAATAAGGCTAGCCCCTTTTCTTCCTTATCACATCCACCACAAGACACCCAGCAAAACCAATCCTCCTTTTAATAGCTTCTATCATACTTGAATTTGTCTTAGTTTCAATAAGGAACACAACTTTGGATCTCTTCTCCCCACCAAAAGGTAGAGGTCTTGAACTATCTGAAAGTTTCCAAACCCTCGATAATTCCAACTCAACAAATTCATTATGTCTGGTGGGGCTACCTGGGAGCCTCTGCCTTTACAATTCCATTGTCACAAGCAACTTCGACATTCCCTTTCCTCACTTTATTTGCTCTTTCCCTCAAATCTCCCTCCACAACATCCGCATCACCCCTTCTTTTGTTTCCAACAAATAAAATAGGAGACACCTGGATTATTTTTTGCACCTGCTCTCCTCTTACATTGTCCTCAATTTTGACCATTCACTGCCTTCTTGCAATTATAATTTTCTTATCTTCAACAACTCCTCCATTGAAACTGTATCCCAAATTCTGGTGACATTGGCCATTTACAACATTTGGCCTCGATACCTCACATGGCTCCTGGAGGATTTTTTTTTTTTCCCTTGGCCCACCCCACTCTCTCCCAATGTTTTTGAGACCACAACATGCTCCATAAACCCCTCTAAGCCAACTGCAATTTTCGTGACCTCAATCCCTCCAGCACAACCTGCTCATTCTTTTTAATATACATATCCCAGTTCACCTCCATACATTGTTTCACTTGGCATAATCTCCCTTCACACCGATCACTTCCCCTTCCATATTTACTTGCAGAGTATGCTGATATGCCTCCTCACCACCACCCCCTTGTAGATCTTCATTCTCTTCATTAAAACACGCCTTCTCGAAACCCTTCTTCCAGACCATTGGTTTTTTTCGCATGTTTGAAGGGGCCTTCAGCCACAGGCCAAACAAACCTCCTACCCCACTTCTCTAATCATTTTCTGGTACTACTTCAGTACAACCCTGATCTTGATGTGAAGTTCTTCCACAACTATACCACATTCTTGGCAATTCTTCCTTCAATATTTACAGTCCCCCCGTGCTATAACATTCCTAAGATCACATTCGATCCTCACACGCAAGCAACTAACCCAACCCACGTCATTCTCCTAAATGTCTACATCCACTACTCTTCCATTCAATTCACCAACAACTTCCTCTATTTGGTGATTCATACTTGCTAGAGGGAGATTATGCATCTGCACCTAGAAGAGTTCATGATCAAATTTCAACAAATTTGGTTGAGTCTTCCCATCGAATGGATTCAAGGCAAATTGATGGTTGTCAAACAACCATGGCCTCCCTCCTAGTACTCTTTTTGCGCCCCCCCCCCCCCCCCCCCCC
>QEOW01000125.1:583905-606575 GCA_003123825.1 Juglans hindsii | reverse complement strand
GCTCCTTTGAATCTCTTTTTCTTGCTCTTCTCCCCCATTTTCTTATTGTTTTGTATTTCAGCACCGTTCTCTATCTAGTTATGGCACCCAAGAATGCTCCTCACGGCACTCCAAGGGGTTCCAAGAGGTCCTGGTGGTTTTGCCTGAGGTTGAGGTCTTCTAGGTGGTAGTGGAGGCCAATAAGGCTTTGGTTGTCTCCCCTGAGGCCGAGGTCTTGTTGACCTCCACTACTGCCACCACGGCCTCTGCTGCGGTCTTGCAGGAGACTGAGGTTGAGGCAGCAGTAGGGGAAGCCCCTCAGCAGCCAACAATGGAAGGAGAAGCTAAGGTTGGTGTTGTTTTCTCATAAACTGAGGTGGGGTTTGATCCTAGGGCTGGCCTTGGGGAGATGGTTAATGAGGCTCATGATGCTGGAGGTAGTGAGGTTCCACAAGCGGAGTCCATGTTTGAGAGAGCCCATGCCAAGTCTATCCAGGGGATGGCGGGCACGCTTAACGCATTTTTTTTCGGGATAAGCCCTTATGTGCCCTTTTATTTCTTCCACTACCTCTTCTTGTTATTGATTTGATTTGTGTGTTTTTTTTTTCTTTTTCTTTTTTATAAGCTTGTGCTCTTTGTAGCACATATATACATTAATAATTAACTTCTTCTTCTTCTTGAACTCCATCTCTTCCTCTCTACCCTTGCTCCCTTTTCTTTACTTTCTCTATTGGAGAGTGTAACGGTGTTGAGAGCAACTCAGATCAATTGACATAAACAATCGAACCTAGATGCAAAATGATCAAACTTTGTTAGGGAGGTTGAGCAGTTCATAAGACTAGACTCATCCCACAGACTTTACCTCGTAAACTTGTCAACTTGTAAGACCCGAGCAGTTCGTGAGACTGGTAAACTGGATGGACCCTCCAGGTAAACTCATAAACTTGATGGAGGTCGAGCAGTGTGTTAGACTGGATTTGCCCCGTTGATCCTTGCAGGTGCGAGGGGGGTCGAGTAGTGCGACAGACTGAACTCGCCTTAAAACCTATAAACTTGATGAAGGTCGAGCAGTGCGTTAGACTGGACTAGCCTTGTTGGTCCTTGTAGGTGCAAGGGGGTTCGAGCAATGCGTTAGACTGAACTAGCCCTAAAACCTATAAACTTGATGGAGGTCGAGCAATACGTTAGACTGTACTCGCCTCGTTGATCCTCGTAGGCTTGAGCGGGGGTCAAGCAATGCCTTAGCTTGAACTCACCCTAAAACTTGTAAACTTGATGAAGGTCGAGCAGTACGTTAGATCGGACTTGCCTCGTTGACCCTCGCAAGCGTGAGGGGGTTGGCAGTAAGTTAGAATGGAATTGCCCTAGAGACTTGCAAACTTGACGGAGGTCTAGCAGTACGTTAGACATGACTCTCCCTGGAGACTAGCAAACTCTGCGAAGGTCAAGTAATACGTTAGACTGGAGTCACCTTGTTGACCCTTGTAGGCGCGAGAGGGGTCGAGCAATACCTCAAACTGGACTCGTATTGGAGACTTTTGAACTTGATGGAGGTCTAGTAGTATGTTAGACTGGACTCACCTCATTGATTTGGACGAGACCAAACATACTTCTCGGAGACAATCACAATTTCATTTATAACTTATACATTATCAAAATCAAATACAGCTTACACTTTCAATAAAAGTATTCCCGCAGGTGCTTGGCATTCCACGGGTGTTGCAGGTCTTTCCCTCGTGCTTCTTTAAGCTTATACGGGCTCGGAGAGCTTGTCAAAAAGTGGCTCGTTTGGCTTTATTCGTCGAAGAGCTTGCCCGTCCTTGGCTTCCCCCCTGTGATGAACTCAGGAGGAGGTGACTGGGCACATTTGTCTTCTTGGGTCTCTATTACATTCACTTTACCTTTTGTTGGCCTTAGTTCTTGCACATAGCATTCACCTGCCAAGACTTGCTCATCGCGGGTCACGCCCACCTCCATGGGGTCGGGAACTTCATCTTCATGTGGTAAGTTGATGTTGCCACCTGAAGACAGTTAAGTGTAGGACACCCCCTTATGGCATTGTATAAGGAGGGGGCCTTCACCACTATAAAGTCAGTCATCGTGGAGGCGGTGTGGGGGGCCTTTTAGGCCAGGACTGAAAAAGTGATGGTCCCTACTGGCTGAACCATGTCCCTAGTGAATCCCTTCAGTGGCATGGGCGCCGGTCGCAAGCAGTTGGGATCAATCCCTATCCTAGAGAAGGCATCCTAAAAGAGGATGTTGGCGGAGCTACCATTGTCGATGAAGATTCTCCTGGTGGTGAAGTTAGCCACCTACATTGTCACCACCAAGGCGTCATCGTGGGGATAGAGGACCCCTTCTTCGTCGGCATCCCCAAAAGTGATGATTGGTGCAGGCTTGCTCCTACTCTGCTTGGTCAAGCGATGTTCGGCTGAATACACTTCCTCGAATCGTGCCATTATGGGGTGGGATTTTCTGCTGGAGGAAGTGGGTCCACCCCCAGCGAACCCCCCAGCTATGGTTTGGATCTTGTCCATAGGGGCATTCTCACGGGGCGACGATTGAGGGCAGTTTTGTGGGGGTTCCCACTCTGCTCGTCTACTTGGACTCTCGTTTCTTCTTGGCTTGGCGAACCTTCCCTGGCTCCACTCTTGTTCTTCCAGTTGATCAACATCTTACCGGGGAGTCGAGTACACCGCTCTACCCCTATCTCCCTAGAAGGACTTGTAGTCAGTTGTATTGGGAGTTTTTGAACGGTGGTAAGTGCAATAACGACGGCCACCATCCCAATGGTCAACTTCCCGATTAGTGGGCCTGCTCTCCTCATATATTGTCAATGTGGCCCGGTCATGTCGGGTGCCCACCCCTTTAGTGGGGCGAGAGTCATCTCGACTCTCCCCCTTTGTCGCGGTGTCCTCCTTTGGCCTTGTCTGCAGCCTTGGATTGGGCCGATGTATTGGCTTTCCTGTCGGCCTGATCTAGCTTCATCTTTCCTGGTGCTATCAATGCTTGTAGCGTGTCTTTAACGTTTATGAATCCGTCAGCTTGGTCCATGAATTCCCATAGTGTGGCAGGAGTCTTCCTGGCCAACTCAGCCATAAATGGGTTCTGGGGCCCTACGTGACTCAGGAGGGTGGCAAGAGTGATCTTCTCATCTTGGTCATCAGTGGTCATGCGCTCTTTGTTGAATCTGACCAAGTAGGCCTTCAAGCTCTTGTCCTCTTGTTGCTCAATGGTCAGGAGGTAAGCTGTCAGGTGTCTTCTCCTTCTGCTAGCCATTAACTGCGTGATGAAGAGGCGAGCTAGGTCCTCAAAGCTGTAGAATGACTTTGGTGCTAGCGATGCGAACCACGCCTGCACTGTGCCTTTTAGGATCAACGGGAAGGCCCTGCATGCGATCTTTCCAAGGAATCCGTGTAGGGTCATATGAGCCTTAAAGGTGTTCGGATGCTCCAAGGGATCCTCGGCTCCGTTGTACAGATTTATTTGGGGAACCCTGAACTTTGGTGGAAGTGGCATGGCTATCACCTCCGCACTGTAAGGCAGATTCGTGCTGGTGAGAATCTGGTCTACTGAGGACGAGGCTCTCACCTTCTTGGTCATCTCCTCGTATTTGTCCATGAGGTTGCGAAGCTCATGCTGCATCTTATTCTTGTCTTCGTCAACGACATCCGTCCTTCCCATGGCTCACGAATTGCCCTGTCTGTTGTGGCTGGGCTCAGTGTCTTCTGGCAGCTTGGTAGCGTCCACCCGTAAGGCTTCATTTTCCTTCTGAAGTGTTTCCACTTGTGTGGTTAGGGTTTTTATCAACTACTTCATTTATGCAAAACGGGCTTACATGTCTTCCATTAAGGTTTCGAGTTCTCGAGTTGTCTGAGAACAAATCGTCACTGGCATACAAAGGACACGTTACACCTATAGGAAAGATCCTATAGGCGGCGCCACTGTTAATGTTGTGCTTTGTATGCTTGGACAAGGTCCTAGCAACTCGAGCCAGGGTCTTCACCTTCAAACACAAGGGAGAAAATGGGCTCGGGGTGGTCCGGATAACCTTCGATGCCTAAGTTAGTCTCTTCATGTGTGTAGTAATGGCTGGAGCATCACTGAATCCAGAGAAAGTTTCTCGTACTTGGGGGCTGACTTTCATACGTGGTCTCTGGGTAACATTTCGTACCCCATGTTAAGGGGTTCACGTCATCCTCCATAGTAGATTCCAGTCGGGGCCTCTAATGGGACACATGACTTGGGTGGCACCATTAATGCTGCGTGGCTCCTCGGGCGGAGCCTTGACAATGGATGATCGAAGCTGCCGCTTTTCATGTTTGACGTCAGGGGATGGAGGGTTGTCCATGCTTTTGGTTCTCTTGCTGGCACAGATCCTTAAATGATGAACGTCGTTGGGGGGTGTCAGGGCCGGCGTGTCTTGTCTGTCCCTATTGGTGTGATTTCCTGTGTGATGCACCTACCCATAGTTGATAAACTGCATGGCCAAATTCTGTTTGCAACCCTAGGGCAATAGAAGGATGGGGCTTGGACCGGAATGGGCCCCCGTATTTTGTGCAGGCATAACTCATGGGTTCGAGGGGAAATTCCCCTTTCTAGTGGTATTATAACATACTATATCATATTAACTATAAAACATATGAATCGTTTTTATCATAAAATTCCATTCAAGTCATAAGAGACACTTACCGACTATCCTTGCCTACGGTGATGCGTGTTCCTTGTTTCTTGTCAAGTTATCAATTTCATGCCAGTCTTGAGTTTAAACCTTAACTTTCACTTACAAGTCCCTACTTTTTTCATAAATTACTCTTTCTATTCGTTAACATGTGGTTATTTACAGTTTTGTTGATCTTAAACTTTTATAATTTGCATTGTAGTCTCTATACTTTATAAAAACTATGGTTTGATCCCCTTTTAAAACATTTTTTTATACTTCATTTGTTTTCAATTTCTTGCCTATTTTTGTTTAAAAACATTTCTAGCCCTTTAAAAGTTATTGTGGCCGATACTTTAACTTATTTAGACTTAAATCCTATTTTGTTACTTTTCTTCCATTTCACTTCCATTTTCGCCCTTCACTACACTTAAATTAGGACTTAATTTATCATAATATATCTAAAAGCCTAATAAGTTAACAATATTTCATTATTATAATCTGATTTAATTAATCCTAAAAGTGACTTCACTTCTCTAAAATAACTCTCTTGGCCAAAACTTATACCACCCTAAATGCTAAATTTTTCATCAATCCTCCACTTAATTACTAACCTAATTATATATTTTAATTTGATTTAATTTTGAATAATTACCCTAGCCAAAACCTATAAGAGTTATCTCTAAGTTTTGTTAACTTCTTGAAACCCTAATTTTCATTAACACAAGATTATGATTAACTACTAAAATTAACTTCAAGACAATGCATTATCTTCAACAATGCTCATGATTTACCAAGCTGAAGCTAATACTCCTCATTATAAGTACAAGCTGAAACCCTATCTGCTTTAATTTCCTTTCTTAATTCCTCTTCAAATGAAAGCTAACCTAATGTACATATATAATTAACTTTATAGCATACATAAAACCTCCAACCACGTATGTGTTAAAACGTGTTTCGTAACAACCAGTTTCAAACGTGCTCTAAACCTTTAAAATGAATAAAATGGGGGTAGTCGGGTGTGTCCGGGACACCTCCGATGCCCAAGTGCAGTATCTTAAGCCCTAATTTTCTATGTCTTCATGGTATACAGTAATGCGAGATTGTTTGAAGAGTCATACCAAGGAGAAGGCCCAGATGAAGGAGATGTTTATTACCATTGCCTAAAGAGTATCATTTACAACTGATACATGGACACCCATATAGAATCTTAGTTATATTTCTATCAAAACCCACTTCATTGACAGTGAATGGACATTGCATAAACAGATTATTGGGTTCAAAAAAATTGACGATTACAAGGGTTCATCTATTGGAAAGGAGATGGATGACTGTATAAAGGATTGGAGAATTATCAAAGTACTTTGTATCATAGTTGACAATACCAGTGACAATGACACTACGATAGATTGATTCAAGCGGAATACAACAGTAAAAGAGGATACAATTTGTGACAACGAGTTTATCCATGTTCGATGTTGTGCTCATATCATCAACCTTATAATTACTAAGGGGTTGAAGGAGGTTGATGATTCAATTACCAAAGTCTGCAACCTTATAAGGTACGTGAAGGCATCCCCCCAAAGGCTTGACAAATTTAAGACTATAGCCGAACAACTTGAGATCCAATCTTCTTGAATGTTGAACTTGGACGTTCCCGCTCAATGGAACTCCACATACACCATGTTGGATATAGCGCAAAAGTACCAAAGAGCATTCGAGTGGATGAAGGTCGAGAATGGAGGCCTGAGATATGCTTTGTTGGAGACTATAAGTACAGAAGGGGGCTTGGTACATGTGGTGCCCCCAGCCCCCGCTTGGGATTGGACAGTGACTGAAATGCCAGGACATGTAACACATGTCTACATACCCCTCGTACATGACAAATAATATGCAATACTCGTAGATATACTAGTATTATGCAATAAGTAATGTAGTGGAATATATATGATTCGTGTGAAACTAGGCAATGCCTAAAGCATTTGTTTTAGCACATGGTAACGTAAAACTATACATAACCCAAACATTTCCATCGTCAAAAGATTTCATTTTAAAAGTACCCAAATAAAGGTTGTGTTCATTTTTTCCAAAACAAGGGACCAACAAAATAACTGTTCCCACAAAAGTTGAACCTCAAGTCATGTCTTTTCACCAAAAAATTCTAAGTTCCTGATCTCTTCATTACTAAGGCTCCATCAGGAGTCAAACACCCAAAGACCCCTTGTGATATCTGAAGCTTAGGTGCCAGAAGTCCTAAGTCCTTCGCTATTTCTTTTGCTTTAGCTGTAGATTCATAGGCTCGCTTAAGGAAAGTTGACAACTGATCCATGTTCTACCAAAATCTTTAGTTTTTCGTTGGGTTGGTAACCGTAGCATCAATCTCGGTCTCGCTAATGCTAGCTAAAATCTCCCTGAGAAATGGGGCTGTGTACTTTAAAACGTATGCAGTAAAGTCGTGACGAGCTTTCATGATATACTCGACCTCTATCATGGAGCCATCTAGGTTCATGATGCTATGGAGTCTGGGGTACCTATCACAACTTATACTATTCCGGATGGGGAATGGTAGTGGAAACTACTACAATGAGATTTCGAGAAATCTCAGCAAGTAAGCACACAACATACAATGATTAACGTAAATATACAAGTGACAAACTATGGAATGTATGCATGAACGTGTACTTGACACATGGCGTGACCAGAACTTGACTTGTGCACTTGACCTTTTTCAAAAGACATGTGACAGATTCTTTAACTTTTTGGAAAAAACATTCTTTTGTCATCATTTCATATCTTGTTAATCACATGATCTGGAACATATCATATCATATTGCGTGATTCATATCACGTGATCCGTATCATGTAGGCTCATTGCCTTGTTCTTATAACACATGTGGACACATCACGGCTCCCTTATGCACCATGTGTTCTTGCTAGTTACCGCACCACCAAAGGTCTGTACACTGTGGCGACTACGTCTTATTCATATTTATATCATGATAACATGATAGTACTTCATCGAGTTATTTGCCTTAGTCATAGCACCCACTAGCATTAGGTGCTACTCGCTTCGGTATCTTCCAAAAAGATCATTTTGAGGCACATCGATGGTTTTTTGTCAACCCAGGGTTACCACTCTATTCTTAAGCACTCCAAAGTAGAAAGAGGAGTTACACCAGGACATTTAATGGACAGTAGTCATGGCATGGATGAATCGAACATGAAATCATGGCAACATCATAGGAATTCGAAACATACAACATCACCATAGCTAAAACTTCATGATGTGTGAAACATCAACACAACATCAAGCAAAACTGAAACATAAGCATGTGATTCATGGCATTTTCATCATAGATCCGAAACATATAACATTCTCTCATGATCTTATACAAGTCAAAGCAATGTATTCAACCAAGCATAAACATAGATTAACATTTAAAGATGAGAATAACAATGAAAGATTTACACAAGCACATACGTATGTTAGCCAAACTAGGCTGAGAGTATACTTACATAAATCATTTGAGAAAAATAAATAGCAGCTGTAAATGGGATGTGCAAAGCGTTAGAACAAGGGTTTTAAAAATCATAATCCATGTGCATGAGTGTGTGTGATTTCGAGTTGTCTCTTGTTTCATGGAAATTTCAAGACCATTCCGTTCTAGGGTTTTTAGACATGAAAACCCTTCAAAATCCTTGATTCTTGGTTGGATCTTGAATATGTGTGTGTGGTTCATGTGGGTGGCTGAATATGTGGAGGTTTTAAGACCTCAAGATCTCGGCTCCCTCTCTTTTCTCGAAAATCCTAGGTTATTTCAAGATGGAACAACCTTGAACTTGTGTGTGTACGTGTCGAAAATCTAGAACTCTTTGGAGATTCATCATCTCCTTGAGTTAGGCATGAGTGATGTGAAGAAAATAGAAAGTAAGAGATTCTCATTGTAGCCTCCTTCTTGCTAGTGTTATGACCCTCTCTTGAACGTAGACAAGAGTAGCCTCTTTTGTTTGGATGGAAGGAAAGCGAGTGAAAGGTGAGAAATCTTCAAGTGTTGGTGTGAAATTATTTGGAGGATGGAGAGCATAAGAAATTTCAAAAATGACAAGGGAAGAAGAACCCTTGGGCATGTGCTTCTCTTCCCCTTTTATAGAAATCCTCTCAAGCCCTCATAGGTTGCTTATGGTCCAATGCATGAAGGACAAGTGTCATCTCTTCTCCCCCCTATAGCCGAATGTCTTTTCCCCTTCCATATCCTTGGATTGTCTTGGGAAGGTTGAAAGATCTCTTGGGCGTGTGGCCTTTGGCCCTAGCCAAAAGTTTTGTCTTCTATGCCCCTTCTATTTTGTCTAGATACAATGCATCTTAGGGTAGAAAGGTAAATCACTCTTTATGTCTCTTCATCTCCCAAAAATGAGGTTTTGCATGTGTGACACTTGACATATGCGTGTGCCTTGCCTAGCCGTTCATCTCCTTTCTAATTTCCCTTGTTATCCTTCATCTTCCAATGTCTCTTCCTTAGGTGACTTTCCACTTTTCAAGAATCTCTTTTGTAACCCTAAGGTGACAAATGGCGTGTGCATGTGTGCCTTTGGGTGTAGTGGCCAAAAAAGTAAGGGTAGGTTGGTCATTTCGTGTAGTTGTCTATTCACATTCTTTCTAGAAGGTCCTTGCATGTTTGACAAGTGGCAACATCTGAAGAAAATCTTCTTGGTTGGGCGTGTGGTGTGGAAACCGAAAACTCCATTTTGTCCCTTGGGCTTCCCCATGCAAATCTCTCTTGGAAATCCCCTTGGTCTTCCCCATGCGCCATTTACCTATGCAAATCTATCTTGGGACTTCAAACTCATGCCAAGTGGCATGGTGTAGGCGTGTGGGTGAGTTGGCCGAAAATCCCTTGGCCTTCTCTAGGTCCTTTCCTCTTTCTTTCTACTAGAAGATCTCTTGCGTGCATGACATGTGGCATCCAAGCTAGGGTTGGTGTGCATGCCTTCTCTTGGCTTCCCAAATATGTCTCTCTCTCTCTCTCCCTTAGCCCACTATCACGTCCAGGTACATAGTGCTATGCATGCATGACACATGGCACTTGTAGCAAAGGCATTTGGTCATGGGCTTAATGTTACTAGGGTTTTTTGGGCTTGTGCTTCTCATGGTGGCCGAAATATACATGGGCTTAGTTGGCCTTCTCTTGGGCTTAGGTTGCTATCTACGAATCCAAGGCCTAAATTCAATTAGACATACTCTCATGGCCCTAAAATGATACTAAGGCAACAGAACTAAACACAGATGTAATCTAAGCATGTTTTGGGTTATCATAGTACACTAGACACTATTGATTGGGAAAATCTGAGGTACTTGGTTCAATTTTTGAAGTTATTTTATGACATAACTGTGCACACATTTGGTTCTAATTATTGTACTACGAACTGTACTTTGAGGAGCTATCGGGGCTTTATGATCACTTGCTACAGAGTTGTGATTACATTGTCGGGTTGTTGAATAGTATGGTTATGTAAATGAAATCCAAATATAATAAATATTAGAGGGATGTTGAGAAGATAAATATATTATTATTTGTGGCTATGATTCTTGACCCTCGATATAAGTTGGTTATTGTAGAATTTTAGATTAGAGATGTCCTCGATGATGTAAAGGCTGATCAGTTTATTAGAGTGCTGAAGAATGATAATGATGACTTATATGGTCATTACAACAACAGTGATCAGTCTTCAAGCCAAAGTTGTAGCTCCTCACGATTGACAGTCTCGACATCTTCCTTAGATGACACATATAGAAGGGGTTCAACTGTTTTGATGTGAAGGTATTATCAAATCCGAGCATCGAGAAATTTTATGCAGTGTAAGTTTGAGGTTGAATGTTATTTTATGGAGATATAGAGGCACCTAATGATACATTTCATATCCACCAAGTTTTCGGTCCTTTCCCGAGTAGCCTGGGATGTACTAGCCATTCCTATCACTATTGTTGCCTCTTAGTCGGCGTTTAGCACCATAGGTCATATGTTGGATGCTTATCAGAGTTCATTGGCTCTAACCACCATGGAGGCCCTCATTTGCACATGGAACTGGCTAAGTTCAACGCCTATTGGACTAGATACTATTGATGATACCGAGAGCTATAGGCTCTAGGCTTGAATCAGGTAAGTTTATGCTTTTAGCCTTCATTTTTAAATGATAATTACATATTTTTAATGTTTAAATTATTTAAGTTATAATTTTTATATTTTTGTAGACCTAGCTGTGAACCACAAAATAATTGCGAATGACTGAGACGATGACACCATGGGATGTGATAACTTTTGAATTCCCTTCACTTTAGTTGGAGTGGTTGGTGTATTATATGTTGTACAAAGAATCATTTACAAGAGACAAATCATTTATGGGTTTAAAATATTCAAGGGATTACAATCAATCTATTAAAGAGAGGAATTTATCAATAGTCAATTGTGTTGTTATGGAAGGTTTGCTGCAGTAAAGGAGCACACTCTGTTATGGAAGGTTGCAGTGGGATCAATGATTAAACAATTAAGTGCCACTATTGTTGGTGTCATCTAACACCCCCCTCTCCCAAAAGTCAAAGTGGGGGTTGGCACCACATGTAGATTGGAATGAGAGGATAAAAATTAAGGAATGAAGAGGCTCTCAGTAAGGCAGTAAACTAGCTGAGCGCGACAGGTACATGCTGAAGTTGAAGGACTCCAGAGGCAATCTTCTCTCTCATGAAGTGAACATTAATATCAATATGTTTTGTGCGATTGTGAAAGATGGGATTAGTGGCCATATAGGTGCCGGTAATGTTGTCACACAAAAGCAAGGGAGGTTGCACAGGTGGTAAGCCAAGAAAACAAAGAATGTGTAGGAGCCATAAAACATCATCACCAAGGGCAGCCAATGCATGAAACTTTACTTCAGAGCTAAATCGAGAAAGTGTCATTTGCTTCTTAGAGGACCAAGAGATGAGATTAGGACCAAGGTACATAATCCAGTCACAGAGCGGCGATCATCAGGGTTGCTAGCCTAGTCAACATCACTAAAGTCACGAATAGTACAATCTTTCAAAGCTTGGAAGTGAAGTCCAAGCCCCAAGGTGCCTTTTACATAGCGCAATAAGCGTTTTGTAGCAACTAAATGAGCAGTGTGAGGGGCATGCATAAATTGACATAATTTAACCATAGAATATGAGAAATCGGGCTGTGTGAGAGTGAGATATTGAAGAGCTCCCATTAGTTGCCGATACTCATCATTATTGGGAGACATAGTGAGAAAACAAGATGGGATGGGGTGGCGAGTGGAAAGAAATACCTTGGGCCGACATGTACCATCTTGAAGCCTACTCACCATGGGATGAGTTCGTGTAGGAGTTGGTTGTGATGTAGGAGCTTCAACCGTAGTGGAATGAGGCATGGATGAGAGTGTTATCGGAGGGGAGCTCTCCACCTAATCAATATCCAAGGGGGGGAGAGGGAGAATGGGTGCCATTAGGAATGCCATGGATGGAATCGAGTAGCTTTCGAGGAATTGGAGGAATAAATGTTGACAGTGGCCGAGAGGGCGAAGGGCGATCTTGAGAAGATGATTGAAGTAGGAAGCAATGTTCATCAAAGATAATGTGTCAACAAATAAAAATGCTTACACTGGCCAGATCAAGGCATTTTATCCTTTATGAGAAGGACTATACCCCAAGAATACACAACGAGACATTTTGAAATCTAGTTTGGAGCGAAAAGGGTAACATGCACAACCAAATACCCATAGGCCACTGTAATTGGGAGCTTTATGGTAGACTTTGAAATATGGAGTTCCTTCATTAAGTAACGAAGTAGGTAGTCTGTTAATAAGATAGACTGCTATTGTGAATGCATGAGTCTAGAAGGCCTTTGGGTGATTACTCTCAACTAGTAGTGTGAACCCCATCTCCACAATATGTTGATGTTTCCGTTAGGCAACACCATTTTGTTCCGGTGTATAAGGACATGCCAAGCGATGTTGGATTCTACATTTTTTAAAATGATGCAAAATCGAGTGATTCACGAACTCACCACGACCATCACTTTGAAAAAACTTGATCCTTTGATTAAATAAATTTTCAACCAATGTTTGAAAGTGTGGGAAGACACTAGCAACATCATACTTTCAAAACAACAAAAAGAACCAAGTGAATCTAGTAAGGCCATCCACAAATATAACATGGTAACGGTAGCCATCTACAAAGGTTATGGGTGAGGGACCCCATACATCAAAATATATTGTATGTAAAATGTGGTTTCTAATTAACCAATTTAAATGGTAGTTTCTTACTCTCTCCAAAAGGACAATGTAAACAAAAGAAATTATCTAAAGCTCTAGTAGAAATGGATAAACTAGGTGCAAGAGAATGGAGTACTGAAACTGAAGGGTGACCGAGCTGAGACTGCCACGTGCTTATTGAGCGACCAATGCTTGCAAAACATTGAGAGCGGCCATGGGAGCATTGAGGAGAGAAACCACATGGAATGTGATAGAGGCCATCCTTAATGAGTCCACTTAGAAGAGTCTGCCTTGTTTTCAGATCCTTAACATAAAAGCCAGAGGGAGTGAACACAAAGATACAATTATAATCATTGGTAAATTGTGCGACCGAAAGTAAATTTTTACGAAGAGAAGGTACCACATATACATTATGAAGAGGAAGACTTCCAAAATCAGCTTGAAGAGTAGAAGTCCCCACCTTGGAAATAGATAAATTAGTGCCATAATTGATCATAACAAAGTTCGACCCACTGTAAGGGAACGTACCTTGAACAAGATTATCATTAGGAGTCATATGATTGGTGGCACCTGTGTCAGGGTACCATGCATCATCAGATCTATTGGAAACATGCATGGAAACCTAGGATGTTGTAACTAAGAGACAATAGAAGAATCAGCCAAGCATTGATTAGCCTTATGGTTAGGGAAACCACATTTGAAGCAGGTAATCTAATTGACGCTACAACCATGTCCACGGGAACTTGAGTTAGAGCGGGCAGTATTATTGGTATTGGAAGGGATATTTAGGGCCTTGGGGCCAATAAGCCCATGCATTGGAAGGCCAAAGTTTAAGACCTGAAAGTTTAAGATCTCAGGAGTTGGATCAGCACTGCAAGCCCAGAGCTTGGATCTTTAAACACATCGATTTATTCGAGAGTTATCTAAGATGAACTCTCGAGTTAGTCATTTTCAACATTTTCATACTCTTATAAATAATACCTGGAGGAAACACATTAAGATTCATTCATATACATATACCGATAATATTTCTCTAACTTAGGCATCGGAGTACTCTCAGGCACCCAGTGCTGTCATCCTATTTGTTGCAGGTTGTTTGTGCAGTTAGTGGTGTGAAACACATCCTTAACAGTGGAATCGTTTGTGGGATCGGTACAAACTTCAACTTGATTTTCACATGCCAACTACCATGCGATCTCAAGCAACCCGTGACCAGGAGATGAATACCACAGGCGTAGAAGCAAGGTTGGCAGAAACCAAAAAAAAGTTGAAAAAAGCGACGACATTGGTTGAGCAGTTGCAAAAGGAGAACGAAGAGTTAAAGTGGCAGAATGCTGCTACACCACCTGTCCACAACAGACAAATAGAAGGAGATGCACATAGCATGGGAGGTATGAATGCCGAGGAGCTAGAAAAGAAAAGGTTACACAACGAGCTGTGCAGCTCATAGATAAATACGAGGAGATGGCAAGGAAAATGGGAAGATCTTCCTTCGTACAACTGATACTGAATCAGACTGATCTTCCCTACAACGAGGAAGTGATGACGGTACCACTCCCACCTAAATTCAAAGTTCTACAGATCAACATGTATGATGGATCCCCGGACCTTGTAGATCACTTAGAAAATTTTAAAGCACACATGACTTTCCATGGCTTCCCGAGAGAGGTGGCTTGTTGTACCTTCCCATTAACATTAAAAGGAATAGCACGAGGCTAGTTTGGAATTTTACGACCAGGATCTATCAACAGTTTTGAAGAATTGGCCAGGCAATTTTTAACACAATTCATGGCAAGTAGGAGACGTCAACGGCCCGCCGCTTATCTTCTCATTATTAAGCAAAAGGAGGAGGAAAGTCTAAAAGCTTATTAGACCCGATTCAACAAGGAGAAACTGACCACAGAAGCTCAGGATGAGAAGATCACCCTAGCCGCCCTTTTGGGAGGAATATTGCCTCGAAGTCCATTAATGGCAAGTTGGCTAGGTGAAACCCCCTCGACTCTGAGGGAGTTCATGGACATGACAGATGACTATGTTAACGCCGAGGACACATTACAAGACTTTTTAGAACCCAGGAAGTAAGAGTTAAAGTTAGAGACCAAAATCTCGTATAGTGCAATAAACAGGAAGAATGTTAGGCCAAGTCATCAAGATGGGCGGCGAGAAAGGTACTCCACCCAGAGAGACCAAAAGCCTTGCCTCATCAACAACAATCTCAGGGTACAAGAAAATGTAGCAACCACAAGGAAATAAGCACGCTCACCCACAAGGGGCCAACACTATTGCAAATACCACCAATCAGACACTTACTGGAAGGAAGTTGCTCAACCATGAAGAAAAGAGTGGCTAGATTGGCGATAAGTGGTGAACTTGAGCGAATGCTAGTTGAGTACATCAAACTGAGAATAGAAGATGGCTGGGGACAAGAGCCCAGGCAGAGCAGTAGTCCAAAAATACAGAGACAAGAAAGAGAACAGAGACATGACGCCCCCACCAACCTCACAGCCAAAACCAAGCTCCCCTCGAAGAAAGTCGCACATAGCAGGAGGATTTGCCAGCGGGGGTGTGACGGCTTCTAGTAGAAAAGTTCACACCTGTAAAGCAAGGTACCACGAGGTATACATAGTGGATAAACCCTCCAAACACACTCGATTGGGTACCACGCCCACCATCTCTTTTGGAGATGAAGACTGTCAAGGGATCCTCTACCCACATGATGATGCCTTGATAGTCACCTTGTTAATTGCAAACTACACGACCAGGCGGATACTAATCGACAACGGGAGCTCAGCTAACATCTTATTCTGTGATGCTTTTGCCAAGATAGACATTAGCCCCGTCAGGCTATGCCCCTCGTAAAGGGATTCTCTGGCGAGGTTGTACAACCAATGGCTGCTATCACATTACCAGTCACAGTCGACCAGGATTCACATATGGAAACAATAATGACGGACTTCTTGGTATTCATAGCCCCATCATCCTACAACGCCATATTGGGATGCCCCACTTTAAATAATCAGAAGGTTGTGACTTCTACCTACCACTTAAAAATGAAGTTCCCAATGGAGACAGGCGTTGATGAGGTTCAGGGAGAACAAATTTTGCTGTGAGAATGCTATTTGCAAGAACTTAGAGCAAGGGCACCGGGCGTGTGTATCGCGGAAAGTTTAGAAGGGAAGTCGCTCCCCCACCATTAATCATAGCCAACCAAGACATGGAAGTAAGGGATGAGAATAATTGTTAATCGAACACATAGACATGTTCGCCTAGAGTCACGAAGATATGCCGGGAATTGACAATGCCATTATAGAGCACAACTTGTGTGTTGACCTAGCAGCAAAGAAAGTACGCCAAAAAAGAAGAGCTTTTAGCATGGAGAAGTGCACAGCCATAGCTGTGGAGGTAGATCATCTCCTAGATGCGGGGTTTATAAGAGAAACATACTACACAGAGTGGCTCTCCAACGTAGTATTAGTCAAGAAAGCTAACGGGAAGTTCAGGATGTGTGTGGACTTCACGGACCTAAATAAAGCCTGCCCCAAGGACAACTTCCCCTTGCCACGGATCGATATTATCGTCAACGCCACAGCAGGACACCGAGTGCTGAGTTTTATGGACGCGTATTTAGGGTACAATCATATCTGCATGAACCAAGCGGATGAAGAGAATACGACATTTATCACCGATAGAGGTCTTTACTGTTACTGAGTGATGCCCTTTGGGCTGAAGAATGTCGGGGAGGCTTACCAAAGGATAGTCAATCGGATGTTTAAACAGCAAATTGGAAAGACTATGGAAGAACCCGCCCAACACCTAGAAGACTTAAGAGAATCTTTCGCTGTGCTTTGTAAGTATAAAATGAAATTAAACCCAGCGAAGTGTGCTTTTGGGGTAGATTCGAGAAAATGTTTAGGCTTCATTATCTCAGAAAGAGGCATTGAGGCAAACGCTGAAAAAATTGATGCCATCTTGAACATGAAGCTGCCTTAGAACATCAACGATGCCTAACGGTTAGAGGGTAGGGTGGCAGCATTGAACCGTTTCGTGTTAAGATCCATGGACAAATGTCTTCCCTTTTTCTAGGGTCTTACGAAAATACACTCATGGAATGAAGAGTGCGATCGGGCTTTCCTTGAGCTAAAGAAATATCTATCTAACCCACCACTGTTAAAACAGCCCAACCAAGAGGATACCTTGTACGTATATCTGGCGGTATCCCCCCACGCCATCTTCGCGGTGCTAGTCAAGGAAAAATGAGTAACATAGGTGCCAATGTATTACACGAGCCGCGCATTAAAAGGCGCCGAGACTAGATACTTTCGAATGGAAATGTTGGTATTTACATTAGTGACAACGGCCAGGAGATTGTGACCATATTTCCAGGCTCATCCCATAAAGGTGTTAACGGAACATTGGTCGAGTGGTCAGTGGAACTCAGCGAATTTGAGATCGATTACATGCCCATGAGTTCAGTGAAGGGGCAAGCTTTGGCAAATTTCGTCGCCGAATTTACAGACTTCCTAGTAGAAGTTGAAGTTGCACCACACCGACAACCCTGGTTGGTGTCCATTGATAAATCTGCCTGCCAAACGGGAGGAGGAATATGGGTCTACATCGTAGGAAAAACAGGACAAGAACACTACTACATGGCCACACTTACATTTAAAACTATGAATAATGAAGCCGAATATGAAGCACTAATAGTTGGACTATTCATTGCAAAAACACTAGATGCCATTGAGATTGAAGCAAATGTGGATTCCCAAATTGCGATAAACCAAATAATCAGGACATACGCCACGAAAGGGGAAAAACTGAAAAAAATATCTGAACCCGGTATTGGAGATCCGTGACCAACTTTCCTACTTCAATCTTGAGTAGATACCAAGGGAAGATAACACCATAGCAGACAAGCTAGCCAAAGCTGCCTCTATGAGAGAAGAGGCGGATTTATCGTGGGAGTTACAGAGGAGAGTGATAGAATTCCCAGCAATCAGAGTATAGGTAAACCAGGTGGGGCCCACAGGGCCATAGTGGGCCAATGCAATATCAGAGTACCTGGACAAGGGCAAACTCCCCGAGGAGAAAGAGACAACAAAGAAAATCAAGAGGAACGTATCACATTTTGTCAAGATTGAGGGAATCCTTTACAAAAAGGGCTTTGTTGCCCTTTTGTTAAGGTGCATGTCGCCTGAGGAAGCATAGTACGTCTTGGCGGAAATACACGAGGGCGTCTGCGGTAACCATTCTGGTAGAAAGGCTCTGGTGCAAAAACTTCTTAGGGCTAGCTACTACTGGCCCAATGCCCTAAAAGACTTCAAGCAGTTTGCAAAGAAGTGTATCAGATGCCAGATATGCCCCCGTCCCGCATTGTCCCCACGAGAAATTATTTTCTATTATTGCCCCATGGTCATTCGCTCAATGGGGGATTGATCTAGTAGGCCCTTTCCCTCCAGGCAAAGGAGGGGTAAAACATATAATCGTCGCGGTAGATTATTTCACAAAATGGGCGGAGGCAGAGCCCCTTGCAACTATAACGGTGAAAGTCGTCACCAAATTTATGCGGAAAAGCATTATCTGCCGATTAGGCATCCCCCACAACATAATCTACAACAACGGGAAGCAGTTTGATTCAGAGCAAAGAGCTGGGGATCCCAACCAAGTACTCGTCACCAGGGCACCCACAAGCTAATAGGTAGGCGAAAGTGACAAATAAATCCTTACTCGGAATTTTAAAGAAGAAACTCACTGACAGGAAAGTAGACCGCGTAAAAGACCTCCCAGGAGTGATGTGGACCTATAGGACAACTCTGAAGATCCCAACGGGTGAAACACTATTCACTCTGGCTTTTGGGAGTGAAGCAATCACCCCGGTAGAAATTGGTCTACCTACGCACCGAACTCGCCACTTCAACCAACCTGAGAACAACAAGGCACTCAAGGAGCACCTTGACCTCATAAAAAAGAAAAGAGATGAAGCCGAGATCTAAAATACCCTCAACAAAAGGAAGACAACGCTACTTCAACAAATGAGTCAAATCCAGATCTTTCAAAGTAGGCGACTTAATGCTCAAAGAATAAGGAGTGATGACACAAGACGAAAGGAAACTTAGACCACCATGGGAGGGCCCATATGTAGTAGTTGCTAGCAACTGACCAGGGTCATATCGTCTTAAAGACAGTCAAGGAAAGGAGTTGCAACACGCTTGGAATGTCGAGCATATAAAGAAATTCTACCCTTGATTCTTTTATAAGATGCAATCAATAAAATAAGGTCAATAAAGGCAGATAGTTTTTTTAGCTTACATGTCTCACCCTTAGCCACCAAAGTCAAGTCCAAAGACTCCCGGTGCAATCAACAGGCGTGGGGGTCAAAAGACCCCATGACTCCCTTACTTAGCCAGCAAAGTCGAGTCTAAAGACTTGCGGTGTAATCAACAGGCGTGGAGGTAAAAAGACCCCACGACTCCCATACTTAGCTACCAAAGTCGAGTCCAAACACTCGAGGTGCACTTAACGGGAGTGGAGGTTAGAAGACCCCACAACTCCCTTACTTAGCCACCAAAGTCGAGTCCAAAGACTCGCGGTGCAATCAACGGGCGTGGAGGTAAAAAGACCCCACGACTCCCTTACTTTGCCACCAAAGTTGAGTTCAAAGACTCGCGGTGCACTCAACTGGCATGGAGGTTAGAAGACCCTTCGACTCCCTTACTTAGCCACCAAAGTCGAGTTCAAAGACACACAGTGCACTCAACAAGCGTGGAGGTAAAAAAACCCGTTGACTCCCTTACTTAGCCATCAAAGTTGCGTCCAAAGACTTGTGGTGCACTCAACAGACGTGGAGGTCAGAAGACCCCACGACTCCCTTACTTAGCCACCAAAGTTGAGTCCAAAGACTCGCGGTGAAATCAACGGGCGTGGAGGTAAAAAACCCCTCGACTCCCTTACTTAGCCACCAAAGTCGAGTCCAAAGACTCGCAGTGCACTCAATGGGCGTGGAGGTCAAAAGACCCCATGACCCCTTTACTTAGCCACCAAAGTCATCCACAGACTTGCGATGCAATCAACGGGAGTGGAGGTCGAAAGACCGCACGACCCCCGTACTTAGCCACCAAAGTCGAGTCCAAAGACTCGCTATGGAGCCAATGGGCGCGAAGGTCAGAATTAATATCGCAAAACAAAGGAAAACCAAGCACCAGCATTGCAAAAAGAAGGCTGAAAGGGAGCCGTATACCAACTATGCAATATGAGGCTAAAAAAAGAGCCACCATTATAGAAGCAAAACAAAACAAAGAGTTATCATTACAGTCTTCCAAAATCTTGTTTGAAATAAGGAAGAAGGTAAAAAGAAGTAAAGTCTTCAAGAAGGTTGAGTCGTTGGAGGTTTTGATGGCGAAAAAGCAGGCAGGAAGGTGTCAGGCATAGTATTGCGCACTGTTTTGAATTTCGTACCGTATCGGCCGGTACGGCCGAAATTTTCCGTACCGACTGCTGGGCCAGTACAGGTGCCCTTCACATTTCGTACCGGCCTAAATATCAGTCGTACCGACCTTAATTTCGGCTTGTATCGGCCTATATTTTGGCCGATACTGGCCGATATTTCGGCCTTCAATTTTTTTTTCATTTTTTCAAACTACAAGCTTATTTTTTGACCCTCAATTCAGACTAGGCTATTTATAATTTATATATATATATATATATTTATATATAATTTATTCATATATAGACTATTATTTTGAAATATAATTTATCTATATATTTATATATATAATTTGTTCATATATCGACTATCCCGAAAATGTACCGGTACGGAAATATTTCGTTCCAGTGTCTTGACCGATACGGCTTCCGGTATGGTATTCAAAAAATTGGTATTGCGTCCCAATGCGTCCACAAACTGGCATGAAACCTCATCGAGTCTGTAGGAGTTGAGTTCCAAACACCTTAAGTCAGTTCAAGGATTAGCCAGCAAGTGAGATCGCAAGCGAGCCATGCCAGTCCTATATCCGTATCCAAAGGCCGGATCCCTAACGG
The DNA here is from genome assembly GCA_003123825.1 of Juglans hindsii. Taxonomy (NCBI): domain Eukaryota; kingdom Viridiplantae; phylum Streptophyta; class Magnoliopsida; order Fagales; family Juglandaceae; genus Juglans; species Juglans hindsii. The sequence continues at coordinate 585,637 of QEOW01000125.1, read as the reverse complement.
CCCTGGCGGCCATCAGTTGTGGGAGTGCATGGGCCACCTCACCCCTGGAAGCGGCCAATTCTGATTCCACTTCCAACAACTGCTGCTTCTACTCCTTCACTTTTATGTCCAAGTGTAGCATGGTTTAGTTCATTTTACTCTGCTTGGCGTCAATTTCTTCTCTGCTCTTCTTGTAGGCGGCAAACCTACCTCGCAGATCCTCGTAGGACCCTTCCATTTCTAACACTTTAAAGCCAAATTGCCTAAGGGCTTCTTAATATGAGGCCTTCGAATTTGAAAGCTCAAGGAGAAATGCCAGTGGCTCTCCTCAGAGGAAGCCAACGCCTGGGCAGACTCCAAACATCGTTACTCAGCAGCAGCCAACAACTATTGAGAGGAATCAAACTATCCACTCAGGCGAGATAGTTCGGCACGAGCAGAATCTAGTTCAGACTCTGCCAGTTGCAAGGCGAAGCCATTACACATGATGATGGATTTGGCGTGAAGTAACTCACTACGGAGCTCGAATGCTTCATCGCGAATGAGCTCGAGGTCACCTTCCAGGGAGCGGATATGCCATCAGACTGCTCAAAGTAAGACTCCACCTCAGTTTTCTCAGCTTGCAGCCGACTCATCTCTTTCTTTGCAAAGAACCCAAACATCCGCCTGGTACTCACCTCTGACTCTAAGTCGACACGATCATCTACAATCCAAGCCGCCAAGTCATCCACGCCCTACAAAGCACAAGAATACAATAAAATATGGGTCGTACATATAAAGACAAGTACAATTAAGCCAATAAAGTCATACCGAAGACAAGAAATTCTTTAAGCGTTGAGCCATCTCTGCCATTGCTCCATCCTGAGGAGGGGAGCTCAAGTACGAAGGCCCCCTCAAACCCTTTTGTCGTGGTTCGCTACCCCTCCACATGGGCCCTTCCCAAAGAGTACGCCAAAGGTGTAGAAAAGGTGGCTGAAACCTCTACCTCAGGCACGGACGCGCCCTAGTTTGCGGCAGTGGCAAACTCAAAAATATCGATGGGCTCGGCATCCTCTCCGCTGCTATCTCCTCTGTCTCTATTTTCTCCATCTCCTGTGCCCCCTTCCATTTCACCTTCCTGTGATGACCCACCCCTTCCTTAGGGGTTGAGGAATCCACGTCACCATCGAATGAGGAGGGTGAAGGAGAAGGAATTGAGACTCTTTCATTGTTCGTAGGTGGAGTCTCACCCTTGGAGACAGTTGTAGGGAGGGAAGTTAGGTTGGAGCCTTGGTCCCCACGGTCATCAATGTTGCCCCTCAAGAACATTGAGTCCATGGCATGACTTTGGTCGTCGCCACCAGTAGGATTTGCAGCTTCAGACGTCGTAATCCCAGAAACACCCATGGAAAAGGCGTCATATAGGTCAGATAAAAACTCACCGCCACTGGGAGCTTACACTAATGAGAGGAGAGAAGGGAACTCGAAAGAGGGTGTACCCATTGAGTCCGACCCCTTGGGGTGAGATCAAAATCAAAGGTTGTGGCCAAATCAACAAGGGCTTGGCCCATGAGCCCATCAAGGTCGTCAAGCCCAGGAGACGTAGGCAGCGACACATGCATAGGAGAAGTAGAGGGCGTCTCCCCCTTTTCGGTATGATTGGCAATATAGTCAACGGCCACTTGTAGCCTCATATTGTCAGTGGCGCCTTCAACGTTTTCAACAAGGCAATTACCAGATGCCTCGCCCAAGTACGTCAAAGACATTTTCTAGG
>QEOW01000125.1:540599-573815 GCA_003123825.1 Juglans hindsii | reverse complement strand
AAAACTAGGCTTCCCTACTATCTCTATGTAAAAGGAGCTTTATGTTAAAATATATAGCACATTTTAGTTTACAGGGAGATCATCACTAGACCCAGGGTAGTCGTGTGACGGAAACTCACCGTGAGCGAAGGAGTCACGACGGAGCTGGGTGAGTGGAAGGTGGCTGACTCAACGACGAAACATTGAGAGAGAGAGAGAGAGAGAGAGAGAGAGAGAGAGAGAGATGAGAGAGAGAACTAAGAAAGAGAGAAAGGGATGAGAGGGGAAGCAACAAGAGGTCGTGGCGCATGTCGTGAGCTTACCGAGAGGGAGAGCGGTAGCGTGAGGTGCCAGGTGGCACTTTCTGTGCAGGTGGCAACGTCGAGGTAGGGGCTAGCAATGTGTTTCACGGTGGGGAGTACTTCCCCTGTTTCGACGTGTAAAAACTGAGCCTTTCACGTCCAAAGCTTATTGGTGGCTGGGCACGGAGGTGCAGGGTAGCGTTGTGGTAGTTGTCAACGTTGCATGGTGGCTTTATGGCTGAGGAAAGCAGCATCCCCATTGCTACACTTGCGCTCGTTGGAGAGAACCTAGAGGCATTGGTTATGAAACTGTGCTTCTCCTTGGCATGGCCTCGGCTGGGCTGTATCAGTAGTGGGATTGTCCCACAGTGGTGCAACGACATAGCTGTGGAGGAGTTGTCATGCATGGTGGTTCAGGGGGTTGGCAACGTGGAAGGCAGGTTCTTAACGGCTGTGCAACCATGTAGGCCAGAGCCGTGGCTGGGTTGATGGTGAATTTGACGTGATCATTGCTGCGTGAAGCATGCTATGGTGTCTAGTTGCAGCAAGTACATGTGGCAAGAATGGCTTACGGTGGCTCCACTGCGGGTTAAGGTTGGGCTACAGTGCTGACAAAATGAATAGCTAGGGAGTGGTGATTTACGGTTGAGGAAACGGATGGGGCTTACGGGTTGTGATTTGCTACGCGTGGAGGGATTGTTTTGTAGTGCTTGGCCTGGAGGTGGGACTAGCTGAGTTTCCATGCATGGGATTGCATGGAGGTTGTGGCTTGCTAAAGTTAAAGCAGGGGCTGCTGGAACCCTAGGGCTTGAAGAATGCGATGAGTGCATGAAGGAGGGACGTACTGATCTATATATACCTATTTATATCTATAAAGCTGGAAACCCTAGAGAAAGAGGAGACGTACATGTGTGGGAGTGCTAGAGTCGTGCGTGGTGGGAGGTAAAAAAAAAAAAAAAGACTGAACGTTGGTTGGTTCCCACAAGATTGAATTTCAAGGCGTACAAGGTTTGGGCTTTTTCCCTGTGTTATGGGCCTCGACTCAACCTCTAAAAAATAATCCAACTTATCCAAAAATTTTCTCGACCCATATAAAGACTTTTAACCTAATTATCAAACCCAAAGAAAAATCATATTCTGCTAAAATAAAGATTTTAGGCCCGTAGTCTATTATAAAAAAATCTACTTGAACACTCAATTGGGCTTTCCATGTGCATAAGCCCAAAAATATTTAAAAAACAGACTCGGGCTCGGCCCAGGAGTTACAAAGCCCACCCTTATATGGGAGAGGTGTTCTCTCTTATAATTGTAGTGCGAGCTCGAAGCATTAGTTTAGATAACCAGGCTGGAGGTGGACTTGACCATGTTGGGCGGAGAGGAGAGTCTGAGACACTTGGGAGAGATGTTCCTTCCAATAATCGTCTGGGTCCGAGCGCAGAGTATTGGCTTAGATAACTAGGTGGGAGGTGGACTCTACCGCTTTTGGTGGCGAGGAGAGAGTGTGACACTTTGGAGAGGTGTTCCCTTTGATAATTGCCGGGGTGCGAGCGAGGAGCATCTACTTAGATAATCAGGCAGGAGGTGGATTCAACTACATTGGGTAGCAAGGAGAGACTGGGACATTTGGGAGATTTTCTCCCTCCGGTAATCGTCAGGTTGCGAGTACGGAGTATCAGCTTAGATAACCAGGCTTGAGGTGAACTCGACCATGATGGGTGGCGAGGAGAGACTGAGACATTTGAGGGAGGAGTTTCTTCTTTTAATCGCCTAGGGGCTGTTGGAACCCTAGGGCTTGAAGAAGGCGACGAGTGCATGAAGGAGAGACGTATTGATCTATTTATATCTATAAAGCTGGAAACCCTAGAGAAATAGGAGACGTACATGTGTGGGAGTGCTAGAGTCGTGCGTGGTGGGGGGTAAAAAAAAAAAGTTGAACGTTGGTTGGTTTCCACAAGATTGAATTTCAAGGCATACAAGGTTTGGACTTTTTCCCTGTGTTATGGGTCTTGACTCTACCTCTAAAAAATAATCCAACTTGTCCAAAAATTTTTTTGCCCATATAAAAATTTTTAACCTAATTATCAAACCCAAAGAAATCATTAAGTGCATTAGCTAGCTAGCCTTGCCAATCAGTGCATTTAGTGGGGCCACTTATCATGGTAGGGAATAGGGTTATTTTATAGATGCCAGCTACTTTCTTTTAGGCTGCCAATTGTCAACTTGTGGGCTGATTAGTGGCTTGCCATATTGCCACCACATCATTACATTTCTTTTATTTTAGTTTTTGGTTTACTAGAGTCTACATCTTTTACTAATTGATCATCGTATTTATTTAATTTGACTTCGAAATGAAATTAATTGCTTTCGAAAGTTTTCATGTTACCTGATTTTCCTACGTTTTTTTTGTTTGTTTTGCCTGATTACGCTCTCGTTTGCTCTCACCTATCACAGAAGTATATTAAGGAAGATCTTTTTTTGCCAAAAGAAGGTATATATTCGAGAGTTCGGGCGAGTTAAGATTGCTAGAATTTAGCTCCAATATCTGAGAGTCCAACGTGTGCTCGGCATGTATAAAAGTTGAGTTCTAAAATTCAACCGAGCTCGACTTGATTTATAGAAAAGAGTAATGCTATAGAAAAGAATAATGCAGTTGTGGAGTGTGTAAGCACCACGCAATCTTTTTAAAAAAAAGTAGAGTTTACTATTAAAAAATTAATTTTTTTATGATTTTGATATTTACTTACTTTTTTTCAAATAAATTATACGACGCTTATATACTCAACAATTACAAATATCATTTCTCTATAAAAAATCTAAACCGAGCTCTACTAGAAACTCCAATGCGACTTCGTGTTGGTTTATGTAGACATTAATTACAGAGGTAAACTATGAATAGATTTACCTACCCCACTAGCTATAGAATCTAACGATTATTTTGTATTTACATCATGCAAAAATCATGGAATGCAAACATGTTGGAGGTAATAAAGTTATGCCAGAATTAGGAGGGAGATCCAGAATTATGAGGGAGAGGATCACGATAGTAGGCTGATGACACGAAAATTATTTGTGGGCTTTTCTCACGAATTCTTTTCCCATAATATATGATCGTGGAAAATAGTAGATTGATGATACGAAAATTATTTGTGGGAAAAAATACATGCTTTTTGGCACGAGATCATGTTGGCAAAAAAAACTGTGGTAAAATGATTTTTTGCCACGAAACAAACGCCTTTTACGGCGAGTAATCATCCCGCAAATAAACCTACCAAAAATATGTTGCTTTTATGAGTTATTAGTTTTTGCCACAAGGTAATTAGTCTTTTGCGGCGACATTTTCTCGCCGAAGATAGTCTTACCAGAATAATTCCCCTCTCGTGGGTTATTAGTTTTTTGCGATGAGATTATTATCGTTTGCGGCGACTTTTATTCGCCACAAATAGATCAACCTTTTTAAATATGGGTTATTTGTATTTGCGGCGGTGTGATTAGTTATTTCAGCGATAAGAATCTGCCGGAAACACTACTAAAATTAAAACCCCCGCTGGTTTCTTCCCTCCCCCCTTAAAAAACCCCCCGCGATACTCTCCTCTCTCTCTCTCTCTCTCTCTCTCTCCGAGTGACTGTCGAGACTCGAGCCTCTCCTCCCTATTGCACCACCGCGAACGGCTCCCCTTGCCGTCGAGCCACTGTGGGTGTTCCCCCTCAGCCCTCCCTCTCGCCGACTCTCTCTCCCTCTGCCTCTCGGATCCCAACAGATCCATGCACCTCCGCCGTCTCCAGCCATGGCCATCGCCACCCTCAGCCGCCCTACGGTTCCGCCAGCTCCACCCCAGCTCCCGCATGTCTCTCCCTCGCAAGGTCTCTCTCGCGGGTCTCCACGGCACACCCCCCAAGACGCAGGACCACCACGAGCAACCCATGTATGCATGAGCACCTCTCGCACGCCTCCTTAGTTGTCCAGCCCTTAAGCATGGTAAAAATCCTACTTTTGTGTCTCAAGTGCATTATTTTAGTGTATATAGATGTGTATGGTGTGGTGTTGAGGGCTAGTCAGATTTGTATCTATGTAAATTTACTATTTCAAATGTTTTCAACTACTCAATTTGTTAGAATTGCACCCTGAGAGAAGAGAAAACGAGAGGAAATCAAGAGAGCAATTAAGGCCAAAATATTTGACACTTTTCATTAAAAAATGGTTTTCTGCATTACACACTGTGGAGGTTTATTAAATACTTGAAGCGTTTTGTGAGATAAATTTGTAGTGTTGGTGATATGTCGTGATCGATTTCTGTCACCATTTTTTTCATGCTGCTTTTCATCTGGGATACTCTGATATTTTCTCTTAGTACCTGGTTGCGAAGTTTTCAAACTGTTGTGTGATGGTTACGCATGGATTGCATTGGTAGGATTGGAAGCGTTAGTTGCTTTGCAAGTTTTGTAAATTGTACTATAGTTTGGTTGGTGTAGCATTAGGCACTTTCAACTCATGAGTCAGAACGTGAGTAGGTACTAAATTTTTTTTGATAAGTAGTAGGTACTAAATTTTGAAGGGAAGTCAGACTTCTTTCACTTGCATTTTTGGGATTAATGGGCTGAAAATGAAAGAAACTATGTTAAATGATGAGCTCTAGCTGGAATAGTTTTTAGCAGGATTTTCTCTATTTTCTTGTTAAGTTCTAATTAGTTGCAGATATTAAACATCGCTTAAAACTTATGAATTTATGGTGTTCTCAGGTACCAGCCTCCTTTACCATCGGAACAGGTGAAGGCATCCACAGAGTTTGATTATGAAGGAGGTAGTCCCACATCATGATTTTCCTTATCTGTCTGAAATTATTGTACACGAATTTGTTCAATTGTTTTGTATTTTTCAAAGGGCTCACCAAATGGTCGTGGTTGGGGCGGGGATAGCAGAGGAAGGGCAAAGGCTAGAGGTACATCTCATATGGGATCTCTTTCCATGCTTCCACTACTGTAATTCATTACTTTGTGGGTTTACTTGGAAATTTAGTTATAGACTGACTTTGTCTATTAACTTCGTTGCTTCAATGTTTTTTTTTTTTTTTTGTTTCCTCATTTGTTACTTGTCTTACTTCATGTTCTTCTTAAGTAATTAAAATCTGGATTAGTGATCACATAGTATGGAATACTAACCTAGATTTTGAAATCGTCATGTGATGTTTTTCTAGGTGCTAGCAGAAGAAGGGAAAGCTAAGGCTGTTGCGTTCGATGAAACTGACAAGGCTCCAGAAGAGAAAAAGAGAGGAATTACAATTGCAAAGGTTGGAATACAGTTTTTGAATCTTGTTCATGCACTTCTTTTGCCATTCCATTCTATCTTGCTTATTTAAAGAGATTCATTCATCTTCTCAATGACCTTTTTGGCTTACCTTAGTGTCAAATGATTTTACAGGCACTTGTGGAGTATGAAATAGCTAAGCGACACTATGCACATGTAGACTGTCCAGGACATGCAGATTATGTTAAGGTAACCTGTATAACTTATTTCATTTTGTTATGAAGGAATTGTGCTAAATCCATTTGAAAATTTTTGCAGGACAAACTCGTTGATGAGCTATGTCCACTTTTTCACATTATATCAATCTATATATGCTTATTCTTGTTTCATGAATCATTAACTTATGTTTACTTCTACGAGTGCTTGTTTAAACATCTTACATCCCTTGTGACTATGTAAATAAATCACATATCGATTTGGATGTGAACAAAAAGTAGGTGAAAATGAAAAATTAGATCACATAGCTTCTTATATGACCTCTCGTTATTATTATTTTGCTCATCTACTCAATTTGAATATTAATAATACCTCAATTCTAATTTATGGCATTTCTCTTCATCTAAAATTTGTATGCCCTCATGCACCTATATCATTATCTGCAGAACATGATTACGGGTGCTGCACAAATGGATGGGGGTATTCTTGTTGTATCTGCCCCCGATGGCCCCATGCCGCAGACCAAGGAACATATTCTGCTTGCTCGCCAGGTGGGCATCCTTCTAATGGTGGCTTGTAAATTTTATCCATCATGTTTGTTTAGCTTATGCATTGTTTGGTGCTTTTAGAGTAAACTATATGAGGATTTGTGAATGCATTTGTGCAGGTTGGTGTGCCATCACTTGTGTGTTTTCTAAATAAGGTCGATGCTTAGCCTATATTAGACTATTTGTTATGATTATTTTTTGCTCTGAATCATTTTTTTATTTTATGATTTTTTTTTTCTGAAATCTCTTAGCATTTGTCGCGAATGCAACTCGTGGCAAATACATTTTTTTGTTGGAAAAAATTATTTCCCGCGATAAGATTTCTTCGTAAATAAGTATTTCCGACTAAATATTTTGTGAAAAATATATATTTCCCAAGAAAGCATTTCATCGAAAATAATAAAGATAACTTTTTCCACGAAGATATGTCATAGGTAAACAGGTTTTGCCACAACCTCTTCTCATGGAAAATGGCGTTATTGCCCACCACATTACACCAGACGAAACCTTATTTGCCACGAAAAAAAGGGTTTTAACCACCACAGTAGTTCATGAGAAAAAAAAAGTTTTTCTCGTGAACTTGTGGTTTGGTGGAAAAAGAGTCTTTCTCCACCCATTATATTCCACGAGTCTCCCATGGAACAAATTGAGGGGAAAATTTTTTTTTCCCACTCATAATATACTTTTTCCCACGAGAGTCACTCTCGGGAAAAACCAATACTTGTTGTAGTGTGGCAGCAGAGCTGTGGGAATTCTGGAAGCTTGTTTCGTCATTCCCCCTTAACTCAAGCTACTTGTTACAACGATGTCGTAGAACATAATATCAAAATCATAATAACATCAGGTCCATGGTGCTTATAAAAACATAAAGGTATCATAGGTACATTTCTGAAAGTTCATATGCCAAGTCTGAGGGACTTGTTTTAATCCATAGAGTGCCTTGTGTAGTTGACACACATGATCGGGAACGATTGGGATCCACAAAGCCAGGTGGTTGAGATAGATAAACCCATTCTTGTAAGTTGCCATGCAAGAAGGAATTGCTTACATTGAGTTACTTCAAGCTTGAGATAGTGCTTATGTCAAGATTAATCGGAAGGTCGATCTTGGTTTGACAACTAGATAAATGTCTCATCATAGTCAAGCTCATATAGTTTGACAACTACATTAATCTTTCTTGTTCCAAAAGATTAAATTAATAGGAAGAGGTAGATTTTATTATTTATTTTATATATTAACACTCTCCCTCACGTGTGGGTCAAACTCTCCCTCAATGGATAACCCAACACGAGAAATATTTAATTAAATGAGTTAGAGTGTAGAGTCAGGTTTGAACTCAAGACTTCTGCTACACTTGTTCCAAAAACTTAAATTGATAAGAATATATAGATTTTATTATTTATTTTATATTTTAACATCCATCAACACGAATTTTAATTTTGAAAACCCATAATTTGCTGCCAACTAAGTTCATGTCTAGACATTTGGAACGTCGAAGGTCATCCGTGTATGGTTGGCATGAAAAACATTGATTTCGGCTTGCGTAGCCTGCTTCCATTGTGGATCTTTAAGAGCTTATTAATAAGTGTTCAGCTCCTTGGAGTTAGCCATTGAATCGGCCACAAAACATGCAGCTGGAACAAGATGTCGGGACGAGAGGTAAACTTTCGGCCTTCGTGTACCTTCTTCTTGGGTCCGGGTAATCATGTATGTGGTGAGTATGAGATGGTGCGGGCTAAGATACATATGGAGCAACTTCATCCACGAGACAAGATTGGAGAAGATGGACTTTGGGTAATGTTTAAGGTTGGGTCTACAGAGGATAGCCCAACTGGTGATGAAACATCACAGGGCAGGGTCGCAAGTTGAAGAGTCTTGGGAAAGGGTTGAAGATTGAAAGGAAACATTAGTTCGTCAGATACAACATTTCTAGACACACAGGTGACCCGTGTGCATGTCAAAGCACTGTACCACTTGTCTAGAGTTGAGTCGCCAAGGAACACATATCATGTGGATTTATAGTCAAGTTTAAACCTTCCAAAAGGTGAAAAATATGGGTAGCATGCATACCCAAAGACTCGTAGATACGAATAAGATAGGAAGGCTCAAAATAACAACATAATTTAAGAGTAGCACTAGCATGCCGCTTGTAGCTTACCGTTGCAAGTGACCGCTAGTGCAAAACTATGTTTTTTTTATTTATACTTTTTTATCATTTTTAAATATTTTAAAAAAATAAAAAAAAATATCTCAATACATTGAAATCACTAATTCCTTAATCACTAAGTACAAAAAAAAAAAAATGGGCAAGCGGTCATATTGAGCGATATAGTTGGAGCGACAGACTAGCTTTATTGATAATTTAAAGTAAGAGTGAGCATCCTATTTATAAGAAATACGGCAGTATTGTAAGTAGAAATCCATAATTTGTAAGGAGCAGAGGAATGTCCTAGCAGCGTTAATCTAGTTTCAACGATGTGCCAATGCAAACGTTTTCCAAACCATTTTGTTCGGGAGTCCCGGGACAAGATAACTTTTGAATAATGCCATGTGAGTCAAGGTAATCCTTCAAAGTGTGATTAACATATTCGCCACCCCATCATTTTTAAAAAATTAAAATCTTGGAGTTAGAATGATTTTCCATGTACTTCATGAATTTTGGAAAAAATTATGCCACATTAGATTTTCTAGCTATTGGAAAATGCCATATAAACGGAAAACATCCATCAAGAATTAACCCCATAATAATTTACTCGGATAGATCCCCACACATACGTATGAAGTGTACGAAGAAAGGAAGACACTTAATTGTGCCAAGATTGAAATGGAAACTTAATTATTTGATTTTCTTAAATTGCAACTTTTACAAAAATTAACACTTTTATTTTGGGGACATGTTTGAGATTGCGGTGAAAAATATAATTTATAACTTTAGAACTTAAGTTATACTATTAAAAAGTTATTTACTGTTTGGTAACCATATCTTTAAAGTACTTTCAAACAAATTCAAACATACTACATTTGTTTAAAAACAAATTTAAAAATTATTTTCTTTTGGAAATTACAAATTTAAAAATTATTTTCTGATATAGAAATGACGATTATTTGATTTTTTAAAAATTATGACCATATCCTTAAAAGTTTGAAAGTTGTAATTATCTGAAGATTTTATGGGTATTTTTTCTTGTTGACAGTCTTTTTAAAATTTGAACTACATTCTCAATTATTTGAAAAAGCACATATCATTTTTCCTCGAACTCATTTTTTAACTTATTTAATATTATAAAGAATTTTAATATATATGTAATATCCAAACAAACTATATTTTTATTAAAAAGCTTTTAAAACTATTTAATCAATTTTTAAGCTTTCTAATGCAACCCCAAATATGATAATTGATAGGTAAGTGAGTTTTAGCAAGTGAGAAAAATAGATCGAGCGATGCCATGAGTTACCTCGGTGGATCGAGCGAATTTGCATTCAATATTCTTATTATTGAGCTGAAGCATTCCAAGATTCAATCAAGTTAACTGAAGGATTTGGCGTTACTGCTTTATTTTTCTTCTTTCTTTTCTTTATCCTACCCTTAGTGCATGTTGGAGATTGTGTGTGGCTAATATAGCTTTTAGTTTAATTAAGTCTTATAATTGTAGAACTTAAATAATAACTTCTACTATTAAAAAGTTATTTACTACTTGATAATTATATGTTTAAGGTACTTTTAAATATATTATATTTGTTTGAAAAACAATATATAAAAGTGTTTTTTGAGATAGAGATGACATAAAATGTCATTTAAAAATTGCAGTGTCGTGCATATGATAAGATCAAAATGATACTTTTTCTCCAACGTAGTTTTTATCTTATTTGATATTAAAAAGTACTTTAATATTTAATATCCAAACAATCTAAATTTATCATTAAAGAGCTTTTAAGGTTATTTATGCATTTTTTTAATACCCCTAACGCAACCCCAAACAAACCCTTAATTTATTTGGTGCAACTTATAGCCCATTTGGATACTACCACGTTTGGATGTTGAACTGAATTGAGATGAATTGAGTTCTTCATGAATAATAGTGAGTTGAGATGGTGGAGTGAGTTCTTTATATTATTTTGAATATAATTTTTATTTAGGCCTTGTTTGGTTGTTAAACTCATATGAGTTCAGTCTAATTTTAAGTTAAGTCTAACATCCAAACACCCAATTCTCAAATTATTAAACTCATCTCAACTCAAAATCTCTTTACACGTGAGACCCACAACCTTTTTCAATTCAACACTTCTTTACACATGGGACCCACAACCTTTTTTAACTTTCTATAAATATATCTAAACTCATATTAATATTCAAACACATTTAAACTTATTTTAGGTAGATCCTACAAAACTTACTCTACCATATCGACTCACCACTGTTCAACTCAACTTAACATCCAAACGCAGTCTAAATTTGAGAAAGTTGTAAAGGGTTTTATGTTTTGTTTTAGAGTTTGAGAAATTTGTAATGATTAGAAGAAAAAAGTTAAATATATAAAATTGAAAAGTATTTTATATTTAACTAATGTTTAAAAAGAAAATACATAAAAATATATATATATATATATATATAAAAACCGAAAATAGATGTAGTTCCAAACAACCCTAAGTGGAATGGATGGCCGAAGCACGACTTACTTGAGTGGGTTCTCTCTTTTGTGTTAGTAGGGGAGCACTAGTAGTGGATGAGGCAACATACCCTACTGCCTACTGCGCGCCCACGATAACACTCATCATCATGGTCGTGCAGGCGTTCTCTCTTCTTTTGTGACTATGCTAGAATTTTGAAAACAAAAGTATATTTTGATATTTATATAAGAATAATGTTAGTTGGCCCAACAATGGGTCCTGATACAAATTTTTTTTAATTGGTTTTTTTTAATAATATTATGAATTTTTTAAAAATATTTATAATATAAAAAATGTATAAAAAAAAGAGGCCAAATAACCTTATCGGGAGAATTTGTTGGGTGTATTCTGCTTGAAGTTTATATTTATATATATAGTGTAATTATTTACATCAGTCTATAGTCGCAGCACACCATGTACTGATTTCAAAAAAATAAATAAATAAATGATGTGAGGTTTGCAGAGAATGCAACTGATGTATAGCTGCACTCATATATATACGTGTGTGTAATTTTCATGAAGAGCTTCAAAGGTCATGCTCTATATTTATGACGTACGAGTGAGGCAATTATGCTATGCACAAACTCAAAGATTGTGTTAGCACTTAGGAAGGTTGAGTTGAAAATATATATATATGTAATAAAAAATTATATTTTCAAATCGATGTGTAGAGCACATTTAATAAAATACTTATAGAATATAATTTGATTTTTAAAAAAAATTAAAATTAAAATTTTACAAATCAAATCTTACCATTAAATAATATTGATGGTGTCCTCTATACATCATCATTTAAAAATAGAATATCTCGAACGAAATAAATGGCTTTCATTCTCCTCTTTCACTACTTGTCCCTTTCCTATCTTTGGGCAAGCTAGCTAGCGTGCACAAAACTTGAGGGCTACTGATGATTTAAGTCCATTCATCATAAGATAAATGGGTGACTACCTAGACTAGTACTTTTAGAAGTGGAATATCATAAGCCAACCCAATGTATCAAAAAAGAAGTGGAATATCATGTGCACATGATCCTGCTCCTCACCCACTACTCTCCCCCCCACTGCATATAAGTAGTAGTACTACTACTACTGCTGCTGCAAACACTAATCAATCTAATAGAAAGCAGAAAAAGAAAGCAAGCATGGATCAAGTTAGTGTAAAGAAGCTTGCCCCACTTGCCTTCCTGCTAGTAATAATGCTGCTCATGGCTCTACCTCCGGCTTCGGCTCTCGCTCCTACATTAATGAAGAAGAAGAACAACGGCACTGTTGGCTGCAATAATGGGATCATGGAGGAGGGGGAGGAGTCCTGCCGCCTAATAGCGCATGACTACTTGGACATGAAGTTTATGATGGGTTCGGGAATCAGCAGAATGCTCGATGAGCTGTCCGATGACTATCCTGTTTATTTTGCATCCCTCAAACAAAATACAGCAGCATGTGACAGAGGCAAACTTGGTGGACGGTATACTCCGGGCTGCCCCTCACCGGGGAGGCACAAGCCACCTTCTCAAAGCGGTTGTTCCCCTTATTACCGCCCGTCACCATGTACTACAGGACCATGAAATTAAGATAGAACATTTCGAGGAGATCGATGAACAACGTAATAAGCCGGGCCGTAGAAAGAAATAAAGATGTATTTTGTTGTCTTGGCATGGTTTTGGATCTTTTGAGACTGTTGCTTATTTTAGATGTGATGCTGGGAATGTCTTGGCCAGATCAAGTTGTGCTTGAGAAGACCTCCATTGTAGAGATGATCAATAATATATCACACGTGTAACATTTAATGAAAGAAGCTTAATTAATTCCTTTGCTATGAATGTTTTATTTATGAATAATTCTGCTTAATATTCCACATACCACATATCTTTTAATTTTTTTTTTCCTTTTTCTCCCAACAAATATGTAGTGTATAGATGATAAGTAGAACAAATCAATTAGTTTAGCATGAATAAAATAAAAATAAATTAAAATATATATGTATAGTGTGTGTTGTGAGATGCTGAGTAATATAACCCTTTATTTAGTATTACCCCATGGATTTACGTCAATTGATTTATTCTTCCAAACTATTCAAACTCTTTTACACTCAAACTTCTTATGTTTCTTTTTTCAAAAGAGATAATTCCATAAAATCTTTGCAAAATAGTTTATTACTAAGTTATGGTCTAAATAATTTCTAGGAAAGTCAAAGTGTATTTATATTGTTTTATAATATTTCTACATGCTTTAAATTAATTATGATTTTTTTTATTCAATGATTGTATTTAATCATTATACAAAAAATTCTATGTCGTGACCTGGAATTTTTTAAGGTCTCGTTTGGATTCAAAAATAAGCTGAGATGAGTTGTGAATAATAGTGAGATGGGTTGTGAATAGTAGTGAGATTTGTGAGTTAAAGTTGATGAATAATAGTGAATAGTAGTGAGATGAGTTGAGATGGGTTGAGATGGAAAAAAACTTATTGTTTCGTTTTTGTCTACTTACTTCATTTTTTTTTTTAGGGAAGTCAACCTCCTTGTCCAATTTAATCAAATCTTGTCCCAACTCAATGAGTTGTAGTGTTATGATGCGAACATTTTTTAACTCTTCTGTCGAAATTTTTAGAGTTTTTACTCTTTTTATGTTTTGTCAAAAATGAAACTTTGAAAGACCAACCTTGTAAGCAAAATTACTCGACTCCTCTGTTTTAATCTCATCAATTCCGGTGAAAATCAATTTCCTTGTTAGTTACTTGGCAGGGAACACCCTTTTTTTTTTTTTTTTTTTTTAAATAAAACTGATCTCATTAAAACAAAGCTTATAACATCTCGAGGTTTACAATTGACTGAATGCACAAAGGGCATTCTTCAATATCATACAAGTCCACAGAGAAATCAAGGGCAGATCACTTTGCTAGGTGATGAGCAGCCATGTTGGCCTCTCTACATGAGAAGCTGTCCACTGGCTTCAAGCATCCATTAGTTGTTGCGCATCTTCAATTAGCATTCCCCCCATGCTCCAATTTGAACCCTACCTCTGTAGTAGATCAATTACTTGCTTTGAATCACCTTTTAACATTACCTGCTTTAAGCCAAACTCCTTACAGAAAACTACTGCCAGCAGGAGGCTGTGAGCTTCAGCATCAAAGGGGTTATCTGTGATATCTCTAGATGCCCTGAGTGCTCCTATAACCTGACCTTGGTGATCTCTAATTATAACACCCACCCCAATTCTGCATGTTTCCACCCTCAAATCAGCATCCCAGTTTGCTTTGAAAGATCTTTCTGCTGGTTTTGACCATTTAAGCACCCTCTGATTAGCCTGAACTTGATTAATTTGAGAGGGCTTGTTAGCCTAACCTTTGGTACTTAAATATGATGAACTATTCAAGGGTCACTTCTTTTGATGGTGACTTCATTTGTTTGAATATTTTTCTCTCGCCAATTGGAAACATAGCTTTTGACACTTTATGTCTAACTTCAATCTATGAGCTTGACTGTTTATACATTCTGAGTTCTTTGATCTTTCCAAAACAAAATGACATGGAAAGGTATACATTCCAAGTTCTTTGATACCATTTAGGTCACCTTTTTGTGGCATCCATCCTTACTCCTTTACATAGTGATACTATACAGCTTTCTGTGTTTAGGTTGATTGATATTAAGTAGTATGGGGTCATCGATCTAAGGCTATGGACTACAACTAAGGATGAAGAGATTATCTAGAAATATACGTGAGTGTGTATGGATTCGAGATATAGACAAGAAGTCTATTTTCCTTAGACTTCTGTAAGAGTTGCCTTGGCAGGTTTTAAAATGAATTAAACATAATGGTAACATATTTATGAGATCTCATTTCGGTGAAGTAACGAGAGTGTGCAACGGAAGTGTTGATCTTAGTGATAGGATGGTATTAGAGTAAATTTGGTCAAGGTCTAGACAAATTAGTGTGACTTCATATCATTTAGAACTTATATTTCAGTATTACAGAATCCATGGTGAATTGAGTATCTCTCGTTTGATTACGCAGTTCAAATGAGATGAGATGAAATATTTTGTTGAAAGTTGAATAAAATATTATTATAATATAATTTTTGTTTTGGGATTTGATAAAGTTGAATTGTTTATTATATTTTATATAGGAGTTTGATAAAATTATAATAATTATATAAGATGATATGATATGAGGTAATTTGTTTTGTATAACCAAACTAGCCTGATTAACATCCGTCGTGACAAACAAGTGACTATAGTAGAAAATACAATGGAGGCTTGGAAGTTGACTCAAGCGTTGACTGTGAACAACATGGCCTAAATTGTGAATGTAATAATTATTAAAATCAAATCTTCCCATTTAAATCACTATAATTGAGAATTGCTCACTTGTGCCATCAAATATAAGAATAACAAATTTAGGGATTTAGGGATTCATATAAGAATAACAAATTTTAAGGGTTTATAAATATGTGTGTGTGTGTTTATTGATGGTAATGGATACCCCATGACCTATGTTGTGTCCACATAGGTGAGGAGATTATTAATTAACTCCTCAAAACTACCACTTAACTTCAGGGAAAATCTCCCATGAGAAAACTCTTTAAATAAGAGTTCTACGTATATTAAATAAAGAAGAGTGAAAAAATGAACATACAAAAAGAAAAACTCTTCTCTCTCTTTAAAATTTTCTAGAGAAACCATCTAGATCTCTTAATCTTGAAGCGTGGAAGTTTTAAGAAACTCTAGTAGCCTCCTAAGCGACATAGAGGTGCAAATAATAAAGTGATGTGAGCTGTAAGAAGAGCAAAGATTCGGACTTGTGAGAATTCCGCTCCTTGAGGGTAATTCGAATTAACCTGATTTAACATTTATATATAAAGACAACATAAAAAATATAAGGCTTTTGAGTTCTAAAAATAAATCCATACGCTGCCAAACTTTTGAGTATTTTAAAGTCTATAAATATGGAGATATATTGTTAGACATTGTTGAAAAATGTTTTTGGATTTTAAAAAATATAGATACTTTTTTGTTTTAAATATTTTTTGTGCATACTAGAACATCATAGATAGAGTTAGAAGAGGATTTTCAGATGTGGGAAGAAGATCAAAAGGTTTTTCTTAAAATCTTTTCGAGAGACTAGATATAAAATCTTTATATATATTTTTTCTTTTTCTTTTTCGTTTTAACTAAAGAAGTTTTAATATTATTTAGGAGGCCCCATCTATTCTCTACGTAGTTCCGCCATTGTCAACAGTTTAACAGGGTTTAATTACGGTGATAATTACACTAAGTTGTACCTAAACAATATTGAGTTCGGAAAATTTATTATTTAAACTGCCATAGAGCTTTGTAAAAGCCTTAGTTGGAAGTTCTAGGGGCTGCTGAATGGCAAAAATGGCAGTATCATCATATTATATCTCACTTATAAACTTATAATCTAATGTCACATCATGAGATAATAGGAAGATAATGAGAGTTGAAATGATAAATAGATTTTTTCATTATAATAAGTGGCTATCTAACTGTTATTTTTCCGTTAACTTTTCTTGTTTTTCTGTTAAATCCGTTAAGTCCTGTTTTACCAAAAGACCCTTAAAACCTTGACCATTTAACATGTAGCTCTCTTGTAAAATTTAATGAAAAATATTGTTTTACCAAAATGTCCTTAATACCCTTGATCATTTGATGTATAACATCCTAATAGAATTTAATGAAGAATCATGTTTTACCAAAAGACCCTTAATAGAATATAATTATTATTAATATTAATATTGAATACTATTAATTTGATTAGAATATAATTATTATTAATATTTTAATTAGTAAAACTATAAAATGTGATAAAAATAAAAATTAAAAAAAATTATTAAATTAATAATATTTTATTATTATATAGAGAGTAAATAGATAATCCAATATGGATGCAGACCAATGCTAATACTTTGTTGAAGTTTAGATTTTTTTTTAATCTTTATTTTTTTTCTTTTTTTAACCTTGTATTTTACTTTTCCAAACAAATAAGCTACTGACTTTTTCATTTTTTTTTTATTTAAATCATTATATCAGGTGTACCCCGGGGCTAACACACCCGGGGCCGTTTCCTAGTATATATATACACATATATACACACACACTGGGCCTCCAAGAACTTCGTTGTGACTAATCCTGAGGATGCACAGACCCTCAACAAAGAGTTTCGTGTAAGTGCACCTTATTAATTCAATATTATATATATATATATATATATATTAACTTGATCAATCACATCCAAAAGATAACAAATTGCATCAAATATTATAAGAAACACACGAATGCAATAATTACTAGCAAAGATTAAGGGGGTAGCTATCAAATTATGTGCATCAAAATGGTGTCATATTTGCCAAGAACACCTTTCAATTTCACAAATGCTCTGCTTGTTCTATGGTTAAAAACCTTTACATTTTTTTTTTTTTAATCTCAAACAAAGTTTAGGTTCAAATGGGATAAGTTTTGGTGATTGATTTGGAGTTGCTGAATGTAATTCTTAAAACAGATTCAAGTCATTGGACATGGATGGTCCAGCTTTAAGGATTTGTTTCAGTTTCTTAAAGATGTGCATGATACAGAAGCAAATAATACTTACCAAGGGCTTTCAATTTTTTTTTTTTTTTGGGGGGGGGGGGGGGGGGGGGGGGGTATGTAATTTTATCTCCTTACAAAATTATTATGAGTTTAATGCTGAAAAGCACAACAAATTTGCAAAATGCACATCAACTAAGAAGGGTCATGCTTCAAAATCTTTGTTGTATGACAGATCTTTCCAGAGCCAAAAGTTTACTAATACTGAATCAATGATGACCTGCATCAATAATTTATAGTGTAAGTAGAAAACGTTCTTTCGAAGACTTGCTTAATCAGGAAAACAAGAAAGAAAAATGGACAGAAAAGGAAAAATTCTTGTGAGAGAGGAAAAGTTAGATGACAGGAACCTGGTTAATATGTGCCACAACACAAGGAAGAACTAACAGCCCTGATTCACCAACTACATCACTGAGCTGATCCACTACAGCTACAACGATGAGCAGAGCTTTCTACATAATAAGGTGACTTTGTAAAACCCAAATACTCATTTTACAAAATTACATTGTTAACTGCAATGCACTAAGAATAAAATTGCATTTGCACTGGTGACCAACAGAGTATGGAACAACCAACCCACAATGGCAGATCATTTTAGACAATCCATTCAGGCATATGTCAACCCAGATAGGATTAGAGCCTTTTGTATGATAGCTCTATGCATAGGATGGTTAAGCAATAGGTATATGGATATCGATCAGTATTCATATTTGAGTTCTATTTTTCAAATTTGTTTCAACAAATGTCAACCATGATGAAACCATTTCATCACTCATTTGACAATGTAGATGAATAGCAAAATGTAGTTAATGGATAAAATTATTCACTGCTAATCAACCAACCTGGCTACAAACTATTAAGAGAGCGCGGAAATTCTCTTTCTTTGAAAAAATGGATTCTCTACCACCAAAGCCGGCTGAGATGCACTTTACTGCAATGGCGTTAAAAACCAGAAGGGTGAGATGCACAAGTCTGCAAACAAATGAAGATTATAATCATTGTCAGATACAGATTTTTTATTTTACCAAATCTCTTGCCTTGTTAACCAAAAATAACTTAATTGAAAGCCATCTGGAAATACTATAGCAGAGGGAGACTCCTAATACCCTTCATTTAACTTGTCAAGCTCAAAAATTGTAAGGGCTTAAGTTGGGTGTAAAAAGTTCAAAAGTTGACATGTTTCCCTCAATATATATTCAGGGAAACATGTCATGGTAACCAATAGCTATTTGTTGGTCTAGAGCAAGGCAAGGTTCAATTTCAACTGACAGGAAGCACATGCTCTGTTATGACACAAGTTTAAATAATGGCAAGTATGTAAGTTAATTTCATTTCCAATTCCTTTTGTGAAAGAGAGAATAACTTGGACGTAGAAAAAAACAGATTGATCAGAAAGAACATCTAATTGCTATATGAAGAACTCACATTCCCATTCCCATAGCTTCAATAAATCCTTTTGGCTTTAACATTAAAATCAAGGGTCTTGACTTGCTTACTTGCATCCATGGCGTCTAGAACAAGGTAGAGAGAATCAGTAATAGCTTATAAAAGATATTGACAAAAACCTTGCAGCAATACAAAGCAACCTCCATAAGAAAAAAATTAGTTGAATACCAAGATAAATTGAGAATGAAGGTAAAATGCAAATGAACAAACGAACAACAAAGGTCCATTGAGATTATGCCTTTCCAAAGAAACAAGTTCTGATTTTTATAAAGAAGTCGCAAAGGCTTCGAAATCGTTGCCTTTGTAAAGACTTCAAAGACATCTTCTTGACTCTTACCATCCTACCTACACATTCAATTATATATCTCGGTTTAGTCTTTGGTGGTATATCATTCACCTGAGGAACCTGTTTCCTTAGAGGGCATCTTCTATTCGATAGTGCATGAAAAAAGCAAACATAACCTTGAGTCTCGACTTCACAATATCAGGGAGGTACACTGATAAGTTAGACCTCAGTGCAGACAATTCAGCATAAGACTGTCTATTTTTATTCATTTCTCTAAATGACGGGAAAAAATATCATTTGTTGAAAAGGTAGAAAAGGCCCAGTAGTCCAAGTCAAAAGAAGATCAAATGCTTACAAGACTAAGAAGGACAGTACTCATCATTGAGAAAATCCGTTGATTCTGATCAATATATGTTGCCAGACCTATAAACCAATCATAGTCAGATATTTTGGGGAAATAAAAATTATGATAGCTAGAGGTATTTAAGAAACAATAAAGAGTCTTATCCTATCTTTTTACAACAGATGCACTCATTATCTGGCTAATCAAAACCATATCATTCTTTTGGAGATGGTGGCATATATTCCAGCCAAGATTGGACAGAGTAATTTGATACATGAAATTCCGGAGGAATAGGACTTTTGGTCCTGCTGAGAAGATGGCCAATTGGGAGGAATAATGTTTGGGAGAACGGCAAGTCTTGCTTGGGACTCTGGCAGACTGCTAAGTGTCAGGGAGCCATTGGCTTATACATATTATATAATGCCCGGGGAGGACACTAAGGTAGCATCTGCAATAAGTTAAATGTATTTTGGGAAATTCAATGTGTAGGTTAGAGTTTTGAGGCTGATACACAAAAAATACAAGTCATCTGTAACCCCTGATAGATTTTTTATGATACTAAAGTTATGCAGCTGTCCTGTGGACATAGGCATATTGCTGAACAATATTAAACTGTCTTCAATTTCTCTTTTTTTCAATCTATAATCGCCTAATTCCAGAACAAATTTACAACAGATTCCATGGCAGACATACATGCAAGAAATTCTGCTTATTTGATACAACTCACAGTACAATGGAAGTCTGAAAATGCATTTATGTGCATTACCATAAAAGGTGATGCTTGAATACAGTTAAACAGATCAAATGATTACACATTCCTTTCAAAGTAGAGGAAAATATCTGATCCTTTTTAGTCTAACAACATCATAGATATTTTCAGGAGGTCAAGAGGGAATTTGGCATCTTTTTGTACACCAAAAAGGTTACAATTGTCAAAGGAAAAAAATGAAGACAAATAGAACTTTTACCTTTCAACATATTTCGCACTACCTGTCAATGGAAAATCACATAAAAACCCTGCAAACTGAGTAACCACAAGGCTCATGATAAAATTGGTGAAGTTGAACCATATCATTATGAATATTCTATTTGAAGGCCTTTACACCACACATCATCCACGTGGTATAATTTGATTTGGGAGATAAATTTTAAAATTTGAATTTTGCAAATCAAATTATGCCATGTGGATAATGTGTGGTGTAAAGACCTTCAAATAGAACTACTATATTTTATAATGTGTTGCAATCCACAAAAAGAAAAAAATAAATAAAAGACAGGAAGAAATTGTGAATTGAAGAGAGAAAAACTAGTATATCAGTAAGACAGTTCTCAAATTTTGTTACAGATAATATACAATTAGTTTGTTGCACACTTAATTATTGCTTCCTTTTATAGTTTATTCAATTCTTTTACCCCTTGCGAAGAGACTTGAACTTCTGAAACATATGGTGTTTGCGATAACATTGTTAAACAAAATGATCGATCCTACAGAGAATTTTAATCTAATAAAAAGCTGTACAAGCCCCAAATAGACAAGTCCCGCGTAGACCCTTTATAAAAAAGTGGGTCCACTAAAAAATAATGGTTTTTCTTTTTTTTTGCACTTTTTCAAGGTGGGGTCCACTTTTTGACAAAGGCTTGCACGGGGCTTGTTTATTTAGAGCTTGTACAAATCATTTCTCAAAACTTAAAAGCCAGATAAAGATTAGCCTTCCTGCAAGCTGCTATTTAAGTGAACAGTTAGCTCAGCTGTGATATTTTACACTGGATCATGTAGAATATAGACTAAAATGCATTGACAAGCACAATGATCCTCCATAGTGCACTGGGGGTCGCTCCTAAATGTGATCCTAATGATAATGAAGATTTAGCAATAAGCTATAACACTCCTCATGGTGGAACTTGTATAAGATATTTAAATTGCCAGTTTACCCCGATGATCATTTAATTACTCAAATCCAAATTCCATGCAGTTAGACCTTAATCAAGTGCAACAAATTTCCATATAATTAGAAGTTTAAAATTAAATTTTGTGTCGAGGGTTAAATGATGTTACTTTCTTGATCCAAAGGAAAGTAATATGTATTTCTGTATTTCTACTGAATACACTGAAGCGTTTGTACTGTTCACTGTGCCGGTTATGTAAAAGATGTAGATTCTTGTCTTTTCCTTTACTTGTTCAGAAATTTTACAGGTATCGGGTCAAATGTTAGGGGAAGATTGTGAATGTGACTATTTGATTGGGTTTTTCTGAGTCAACTAGGAGATGGATTAAATCCTATTTTGTTAGGCACCAAAATAATGCCTACTTCAGTGTGATAGCTTGAGATAGAGGCAAGGAAGGAACCTTTCCCAAAACCAAAGGAACGAGAAGTGTGAAAATAAGACTCCAAAATAGCTCCCCTGTTGGAATGGATACACCAAAACCATCAGCAAAAACATTTGAGATCCAAAATGGCACCTGCATTGTAAGACAAACATTATCATGCTATTCCAGCAAAAAGACAGAAATGAAACCCAAAACATACAAACAGAAAAATATTGCAGATCCACTGTATATCTGAGTAACCGATATTTTTGTAGTTCTAGCAGTGAAAGCAGATTCTATGGGAGTTCATCTACGAACAAACACAAATTTCTTGCACGGAAAATATGTATGTGTAGTAGAAAAGGTCTAGCTAAAAAGTATGAACTACTTTTCATCTATTTTCTCGAGCATAGGCAAGAGAATGATGCTTAGAGGAATAATAACAGCAAAATAGTACATATAAAGTCATAGTAAACTTCTTTCATTATCTGGCAAGCATTCCGTTAGATGAACCATAAATTTTAGCATTAAGTTTTATTGTTTAAAAGAATAAATAGAGCGACAAACATAAATTCTAATGATTCATCAATAAATACACGTAATAAATCATACATCTTCTCTTACTAATGAAATGTCTGAGGTCCAATTGTACAAAAATAGCTTAAAACAAAGATAAACCAAAAAAGAATAAAGCATAAAAGCTGAAAAAGAAAAGTGAGTTCAAGAAACTTTCTCCTCAGCATAACATGTCTCAATGCCAGCAATTATAAAAAAACATTCACAACATGAAGAGGGGATATGAGTACATATGTATTAAAAAAACAGATAGCAACATATTCTGGAAAATTTATGTTGTAACGAAATAAACAGGAACAAGTTCTGAGGATATCATCTAGATCAACATATTGCAATTACAAAATTTGAGCATTTGTATCTAGCTTTCAAGGACACATAAATAGAATCACCAACAAATGAAGAGAGCAAAGAAAATCTGACCTACGGTAGGACTACTAGCCAACAAGCAAGGGTAATGTAAACAAGCTTTCTCTTTGGCCTAGAAATGAAATTGCTACTTGTGTCTGCAATTTTCCCCTTTCCACAGAAGGACATGAGAGAAAGTTTTAGGAATGGAATATCACCACAAATGTCACTGTTAGGACTGTAACCGGTACATTAATCCTACGTGCATAATGATGATGAAAAATTAGCTGAGTCTTTTCTTATCGTACTGAAAGTTACCATTATACTAATACAATAAACCACATTAGATCATAATGGAAGCTAAAATAATCTTAAAGTCAATATACAATAGAACTTGCATTCATTCTTCTTCCCTCCAATGCTTTCTTGAATTATAGACATGAAAGAAAGATGAATAAATTAATCATAAGAAGTACAGAGCATATTTAGTATAGGTACTAAGTGGGCCAAAAAAGAATAGTGGATAGTAGGAAGGATAGTTTAAACTTACTGTTAAAATGGCCAATAGATTAGATATCACAGTCATTGCAAGAGCAAGAGCAGAGTTCCCACCGACAAGCTGCAATCATAGAATGTTTAACCTCCTAAAGCATATAACTTATTTTTTTCTGAAAGCACTATGGGAAAGTAAAAATGGAAACCTGTGTCAGTGCAACTCCACTAGATAATGTTGTTGGCATACAACTAAAAATCGCCAATCCTGTTCCAAGAAGCTTCACAATCAGTAACTTTGCCCAAAAAATTTCTATTTCAGTTAAATATTCATTCTTTTATATGGTTCATAGAGAGAGAGAAAACACTAGAAAGTGGCTTTTGTTTTCAGCCAGCATGCCTGTTACAAACTCCTGAGGTGCGAGCTGAACTTGCAAAATCAGCCTGGAGAATAAGGGGCTAACCAACAGAATAGAAACCTGGACAATCAAGTACAACAGTTAATTGCACATGCCATTAGAAATAGCAACATATGTCTTCTCATCTATCAACATGATTGGGAAGAACTGAAGAAGCATTCAGGCCACTATCAGCTAAATGTTTTGAGGCCTCATAGAAATTGTGTCTCCATACAAATTCTAAAGATTAGTACTTATTACAAACATAGGCAACAAGCTATCAGCTTTCTATTTGGTTGGAAAATGAATGTTTATAACCTTAGCTCACGATCAGAGCATCAAATGGAAGCAATGACTTTTTTTGTCCCACTGAAAACCTAAGGTACTCTCAAAATGAATTAATCCCTCAGTCCCTGCTTTACCAGAAGATATAATTCTTGGAGATGTTGAAAGAATAATAAGGAAACCAAAGATCATATTATTCAATGTCCCAAGTTTATTTACTTAAAAAATGAAATTTACTACGAGCCGTTTCAAGCTGAAGTGATTTTACATTAAAAAAGTTGAGAACTAAATAAACAAAAGAATGCATTGAAACAAGAAGCTGTGCTTTAAAAAAGGCAACCTTACAAACCTGAATTTGTTTAGGAAATGCACTCTATCCATCCAAATTTCAGTATAGAAAAGTCATTTGAGTTTGTGAAAACAATCTTAGTAATGCTTTCACTTACTCAGAAAAGTTGAGAATCAGAACAAGAACACATTATGAAAATTCATGGTAATGGTTTCAAATATTTGTTAAGATAAAATTAAGACTGATCAGATGATAATTGGCATAAAATTCTCCTAATCGATCAAAAAGTTCTAAAGATGGAAATTGACTAGGGTTTGCAAATACTTTCATGTCACTGAATATTTGAACTAGATAAAGGGCCTGAGGGGAAGAACTTGAACGTAGAGAAGGCTCATAAAAACTTTGTGATCATACCAGCCCAAATATTCCAGCTGGCCATGCTTCTGCAACTGCTCGAAATTCCCCACCCCGTAACTTCAGCCCTAAAATATTCAAGAGGAGTTCAGGGAAGGCAAGAAACAGACATGTAAATAAACAAACCATGATGAACAGAACTGCACCTGAGATAAAGAAAATTCCGCAAGTACTAAATTTTGACAATGAATATCTGTGTGCAAGACAGCCAAGAGTCGGATTTGAAAATCCCAAAACTACTCCACTGATTAGAGCTACAATTTAAGTTACAAGATTAGTGAACTGATTGCGAGAAAGAACAGAAGAATCAGAGAGCAGGATCTTGAGAATCAAAAGATAAATTTCCTTCAACTTCTACAAATATTTTAGGGCTAAAGACAAAAAAAGCAATCAAACTTCAAAGGGATATATTACTTACAACATGATACATATCAATCATGATTTTAAATACACAAATAATAATGACGACGATAATCTTGGTGGTTGGGACGGGGTGGAAATTCGACCAAAAGTACTGAAAATTTGCAGAATATTTGAGTTCAACCAAGTCGATCCAATATATCAAATGAGACAAGCCACAGATTTCAAAGGCATGCAACAAACACTGATTAAGATCACCCTGAGCTAAAAAAAAGTTAATCATGCCTGGCACCAATATACAAAAATTCCTTCAATATATCATTTGAGCAAATTGAGATCATGAAGCATCAAAACCATGCTAGAATTTAAATGAGGATGATGTAAATCCCAACCCACTTTATGTCAGGAAAATCCATTAAAAATCACCTTCCACTGATAATGAATATATGATCATTATTACTCCCTTAAAAATGATCAACATTACCTATAGGAAGGAAGTTAGTCAGAGTAAAATTGAATAATGCTTTTGCAAAGGTTGATACATTTGCTGATTTCAAAACCTTCTTATGATTACTTCCATCAGAGTTACCCTGTAAAGCAAGTAATACTTTTTCACTTCAAGACAAGATGGGTGGTCATGCCATGCCAATCATGCCAAATGATAGTATTCCTAGAGAAGCATTCATTTCAATTATGGATTACTAAATTGATTTCAAAGACTAAGAATGAACAGAAATATGCTTGAAATGATGTACGCATCATGCAACAAGAAAGCTTCAATCATAATCCTAGCATATACTATTCAATTTTCAATAAGCTCACTTTAATTTTGCTACCCAATTACTTTTCCAGCCTCTACCTTGTTTCTTGTATCTCAGCTTGATATTCAACCAATAAATATGCCAATAGGATTAAACTAATACAACCTATAGTTGTATTAATATATACAATTATCCCAATGATAGTTAATCGGTTGACATGGTATTTTGCAACACCAAAGGATGCAGGTGAGTTTGCAAGCAATAATACTCCCAGCTTTCAAAAGGCCAATGTGGTTAAGTATAGAGTGATTTTGGAAAGAAAGGAGGAAATATTATTATAATTCCGATAACCTTCTCAATGTTCCGATATTTTGTAATGCATAATAACTGCTGAGACAACATTTGAGTCTCAGCACCAAAATTTTTACACTAAATACTTAGATTCACCTCAAATACATACATACATACATACATATATATATATATATATATATATATATATATATATATACACACAGTCAAAACAACTTTTTTCCATCTTTGTGAGTCTCCATTGCTGGAGTGTAAACCTAATCGAGGGGAAACCTGCACTTTATTACTAATAAGAACACTAGTTAAATTTCCCAATACAAAGATATTATACATAGAAGGATGAAAATTAATAAATAAATATTTAAGTCCAATTGCAGCCAAATGTTAGGCAAAGATGAATGAAGAAATCCAACAAACAGTGGAATTCAAGAAGATGACCTGATTGGAATTCGCAATGGCACGTACAGGCAATGGAAATGTCCTTATGTTAAGCGTGGAAACGAGGGACAAACCGGAAAACAGAGCAGTGTTGGCCAGAAAACATGGGTTATGACGAGGAAAACACACTGGAAACAAAGGCGGTCTGCAACCTGGGGTGGTGGTGTTTATAGCTGCTGGCATCATAATTATTACTGAAAAATGTGGAAGAAGTATAGAAAGCTTTCACGGTGGCAGTTGCAGAATATTCAACTGCAACTATTTCTTCAAGACCCTGGTCGCGGTGCAACAATGAACAAACAAGCTTATCATGGCAATTCTTTAAACGAAGAAATAACATAAACACTAATTTCATTAATAATAATAATAATAATAATAATAATAATAATATATTTTGTCAGTTTATTTTAAATTTTATCCTTTTCATTATATCAACTTTTCTTAATTAAAATTAGTATTTTTTAAAAAAAATTAAAAAAATACTGATTTAAATTTAATTTATATTTAAATTAAAAAATAATTAATTTTATAACTTTCTATCAGTTTAATTGAGACAAATAGCAATTTCTTACCATATGAGAAATTGAGTCCGCATATTAACTTTACACTATAATTTATTTAATTAAATATTTTAATCAGTATTAGGTCTGCTCATTAAAAAAAGTCTGACTACACATAAAATAAATATTGAAAATATAATATAAATAACTAAAAGAAAATACTATTTATCGTCTCACACACCACGTACCAACATGTGATTTGTTATTTTTATTCTTTTATTTAAACACATAGTAAATATCGATACGTGTCTATTTAAATAGAAAAATAAAATTAATAAATTATATATTTTGTATAGTATATGAGACCATAAGCACAACTTCTCAATTTCTTTCTTTCCATCAAGGAGTGAAGTTCAACTCTTACCTATGATAATTTCAATGATAAATTAGTGGAGAAGTGCTAGAGTATATAAAAAGAGTAATGGTACATACAGTCGTAGAGTACACAAACGCTGTATAATTACTTTGAAAAAGAATAGATCAACTATTAAAAAATTTGCTTATTTTCATATGAATTCTATATCAAAAGTTTTATATACAGTCACTTTTATGTATTTTTTATATACTCTATTAATATAGTTGGCTGTATCATTTTTTTTAATATAAAATAATTATTTTGACCAATTATATCAATAAAGTATATAAAAAATATATAAAAATTATTGTATATAACAGAATTTATTTTTATATTTGTTCATTTTTTTAAAAAACAATATACGATATTTACGCGATTGTAACTTACATTTCTAGAGCATCCTACGTAGGACACGTGATCCGGGGGTGACCAAATAAATACGTGAAAGGACTTGTATGGTCTTATTTTCAGGGCTTATCAGGAGGGTACTGTACCATCAATCTAACTCAGACCTGCCGTTATAGTGTGGGACCCTTCCTCACAAACAACCAAACAAAAATAAAGAGAAAATGAAGATTGTTTACTTTGCCATTTCCTTTTTTATAAATTTATTTTTTAATTTAAATTAAATGTCAAATTATATAATTATCACATTAAAGTTAATTATCTTTATGACTTTAATCCTCACCAGCTTAATACTTGTTACAGTTTATCCCCCCCGAAATTGAAAAAATTAATATCATATAATATTAATTGTTTAACTCTAAAAATATTTTGAGTTTTAAACAAATAATAATAGATACGATTTTAAGAACTGAAAACTTCACGCACTCCTTTTAAAAAAATAAATTCTCATTAAAAAATTATTTTTTTGTATAGATTCTAGATTTATCTATTATTTTCAAATGAATTACATGAGATTTGATCATATTAAAATTGTAAATATTATTTTTATTTAAAAAAATCAGAAAATACTTTAAAATTCTTTACATAAAGCTTTTTTTCCCATCGTATATTTTTTCCCCTTGTTTTGGTTTTTTAATTTTGTTTTGGACCAAGATGTAATTGGATTTGTTTTGGGTCATACTCGGGCCGGATTATTATTCCCTAACTAGGCCGAAGTTGGACCAAGTCACCGAGAAATCTGTACCTAAACCGGGCTGAGATGATTTTGGACTGGGTTCCTATATTCCATGCATGGATCTCAGCTCAGTTCAGCTCTACTAATTTATTATAGGTAAATGGGCCGCAAAGGCCCATAGAAGGCTTCAACCCATGAAGGCAAGCAAGGCATCTCCAAAAGGCCAGACCATAGTGTAGGAAGGATGAAAGGTCAAAGGATCCTGCTACAGCTATCGAGGGTCCTCACGTAATTTTATTTTTTGTTTTTTCCTTTTAAAACACTTTTTAAATCCCTTAAACATTTAAAATTAATTAAAAAATATTTCCTTAATTGTTACGTAAAAAAAACAAATCGGTCAGAATCCTCCCAAGCATTATTCAAAGTCTAATATGGCCATGGCTTATAGGAACGAGAAACTTGTAGTCTTGTAGATAAAGAGTTCTCTTAAGTCTCGTTTATTTTTAAAGATGAGATGAGATGAGATGAATTAAGATTAAAATTAAAAAATTGAATAAAATATTATTAGAATATATTTTTTAATATTATTTTTATTTTAAAATTTTAAAAAAAATAAATTATTTATTTTATTTTATTTTGAAATTTGAGAAGTTACCATCGAAAACAACTTAAAAGTTACATTTACATGATGCTTATTTAGGGAAAATATTTCTAGTGCTAGAAGGTCCTTCATTCGTCTACGACAACACTTTCTCCATCAAACTATTTTGATGATAAAAGAACGATAAAGGATAAAGTTTTGCCATAAATTAAGTTAAAATAATTCATTAGTGTTAGAGATAAAAAGAGATTACATAAGGCCCAATTTGAATAGTGAAATTATTTCATTTCATCTCATCATTACAATATTTTCAAATTCCAATATAAAATATAATAAACAATTCAACTTTTTCAAATTTTAAAATAATAATAATAATATTAAAAAATAATATTCTAACAATATTTTATTCAACTTTCATTTTAACTCACTATCTAAACGATACCTAAAGTAGTAAATCCACAAAGTAACGTAGTTTCATGTGATCCGTTATATTTACTTTACAATAAAAATAAATTTACAATCTAACGTACGACATTAAATCACGTCATTATGTGGATTTACTTTTACGTAATTTTTTATAAATAATATTCTTCTCAAAATAATTTCAGTTGTTAAATTCACATGTGTCACTTGGGCTAAGCATGTGGACCACTTTGGAGCAAAATTTCATCATGCCCTATTGATAAAAATAGTCAAATTGTACTAAACAAAATAATTACAATAATAATCTTTTTTTCATTTATTTCATAACTCCTGAACCCGTAAATCATGAATTGCATCTCAAAGCCATGGAATACACAGTAAAGGGTTGGTGACACCCACAAAGACCTGTACTTCCCATATTATTTTAATAAAAGGATACATGAAAATAACTTAGTTTTTTTTTTTTTTTTAAATGTGCAAGTCACATGTTTAATAGAGACTTGTGATTTTTTTATAATAAGAAAAAATATTTACAATCGTGAATTGTGCAATCATCGCGTAATCGTTTTGAAAAAAGTAAATAAAACATGAGACTCACATGAAAAACATTAATTTTTTAATAGTGGACCTTACTCTTTTTTTTTCAAAACAGTTACGTTGCGTCTATGCATTTCACGATTGTATGTAGAATTACTCTTTTATAAAGGATTCAGAAGATGTTCTCTGGAAAACCAATTTGAGGGAAAACTATGTCCGTACATTTGATTAAATTATCCCAAGCCATCTTTAACAAACTAAAATCTCACGCCCTCCATAGAGTGAGTCTCTGGTATACTTGTGGCATGCATCGGGTGATTGTGGTGGGGAGTTCGTGGCAACTCACATCGGCCGAGGGTTACACTTTTGGTGATAGAAATCGTCAGCAATCCTAGTATCGACAAGTGGTGGCCTGCCAGCCCAAAGGAGCCATGGGGAGTTGGGCTCCTGTCGAGTGCACGACCATGTGCACCCAGTGCTCACCTTGCACGGTGTGCACACCCCCGTCGTCGAAGATCACCTCATTGGGGGATAGAAATGTGCATCCGTTCCACACACTTTGCATGGTAGATGGGGGCCACCGCAGTGTGGACATAAATTGCCGATAGTCCATGTGGTGGCAGCTAGCGGGTCAATGGGCCTCGAGTCTCCTAGGTGCAAGACAACGTGCACCCGTTGTACATTGTGCATGGTAATTCATCTACTTGGCCAGTTGGATTTGTGTTTTACGCACAATGAACAACATGTGCACAATGTTGTTAACCGCAATGGGCAAGAAAGTGTTCATTTGCCCAATTTTTGTGATGGTGTCGCCAATAAAAATAAGAGTGGAGACGCTGAGAATACTTATCTGGAGAAATATATAACTGCTCAGTCTGAGATGATTTTGCAGGGCATAAAATCAATTTTCTCCCACTTCCTTTGTAGAAAATTAGTTGAGATCTCACAAATGATGCCAAATGTTAATGCCAAAAATCACACAACAGGCCGGAAGGAGAGAAATAGTTATTCCAGGCCTGCTATACAAATTCAGCTCTAGATCGGTACAGTTTGGAGCCCCTAGCAGTAAGTAGTCCGGTATAGGTGTATAACGTTGGTGAGTACATTCATAGCGGTGAATGAAAATTAAATGCAAAGAAAATAAAAAAGAATGAGACACATAGATTTAAGTAGTTCGGAACTGGACCTACGTCCAGGATTGTTTGGAAGGCAAATCTATTATAATATGAATATTTTACAGTCTCTTATTTCTCATTGTACAATGCAAGTCAGAGATCTATTTGCTGGAGATCTTCTCTTTGGAGTCCCCGTCGTGAGGTTGAAGAAACCGAAGAAGTCCAAAAATCCCCAAAAGCCCCCTTGAAGTCCTCTGGCCGTCCCTTTTTATCTGATACGATCTCTCTTTC
Source organism: Juglans hindsii (assembly GCA_003123825.1). Classification (NCBI taxonomy): domain Eukaryota; kingdom Viridiplantae; phylum Streptophyta; class Magnoliopsida; order Fagales; family Juglandaceae; genus Juglans; species Juglans hindsii. The sequence continues at coordinate 542,241 of QEOW01000125.1, read as the reverse complement.
CTCGTGCCCATTGGGAGTGGTGAGGAATGACAACCTTTTCTCTCACGTGCCTGACCTCCTATCTTTTCTCCACTTTTTCATTTTTATTTCCATTTTCGTGTCCTCATTCCCTTCCCCTTGATACCTTCTTTTCCCTTATCCCCCCATGTCTCCTCTGTCTCGTCCTCATTTGTCCTTCTGTTGTCTTCTAGTGGAGACCCTCTAATGGGCTGGGCCTGAAATATTTTATCTCCTTCAGCTTCTCTTCCCCCAGTCTTCTTTCTTTCAACATCATGATCCATACGTTGTCTATCAAATTGACTTCCAGCAATTATCTTCTTTGGAAAAGTCAAATCCTAATTCTTCTTCTTACTAACCAAAATCTACTTGGTTACATAGATGGCTCTATCTCTCCACCTCCTGCCACAAGTTCTGAAAATAACATTTCAATCCCTAATCCTGCATATACTTAATTCCTCGAAGCAAATGTACAGACCAGTTAGTTCTCATGAGCCTTCTCTATTCTTTCCTCTCTGAAGAAGAAGCTATGAGCAAGGTCCTAGTTCCCATGCACCTGAATAGTACTTGAAAACTCATTTTCTCACAAACCAAAGACACGCAAGTTACACCTCAAAGATAATCTCCAGCTTATGCACGAAAAGTGTCAGTGAATACTCTTGAGCATTTAAGGCGACGTTTGGATGCTGAGATCAGATAATTTGTAAATAGTAGTGAATAGTAATAAATTATTTATGAATAATAGTGAAGTAACCTAAAACTCTTTGTGATCAACTTGCTGCCATGGGTTTAATTAAAAAAACAATATACATAGCGAGATTAATGTTTCTACAACCACTAGATATTAGTTTATAATTAATCTCGGACTAGATCTTATAAATAGCTATATATGGCCACCTAAATTGAATCAAAACAAAAGTGCTAAATCAAAATAGTATCAAAACGTACAAGATTATTCTCATTCAACTACATCATATGCACGCGTACACACGGTATATATGCACATGAAGTGATCAAGTCAATTATCCAGCACTTTGATCAGCTTAGTTATTTATTCAGGAAAAAAAAAAAAAAGAAAACCAAAATTCTCCAACGTGGTAGTTACGTACGATGATATCATGTTATCTCCTAGAGAACTACTACATACACAAAAAAATTACATAAAAATAAATCTACAAATTGACGTGACTTTACATGATCAGTTAAAATAACTTTACAATATGACGTACTACATCAAACTATATCAGTTTATGAATTTAGTTTTGTGTAATTTTTTTATGGTTAAAATATTTCTCTATCTCCCGATAATCATGATGAAAACTATATAAATAGAGACCATGTTTGGTATTCTGCCATTAGAATCGACCTAACGGCTCAAAACTGCCATAATTTGTGAGGTCGATCGAAGAGAGACACGTACGAGGTCATGGTCAATGATAGAGGCGTGCAGCCAATAAATATTTTTGTCTTTTTAATACCAAATTCTAAAGGCTTGCAGATTGTCATAAACCCTGCAGTGTAAGTTTTTGACTATCATGTTTACAATATGCTCCGTATTCATTTCTCTCGAGCCATGATACATTTATTGACCTATTCCATTTATAATATATATATATATATATATATATATATATATATATATATA
>QEOW01000125.1:455589-514413 GCA_003123825.1 Juglans hindsii | reverse complement strand
TTTTTTTTTTTTTTTTTTTTTTTTTTTTTTTTTTTTTTTTTTTTTTTTTTTTTTTTTTTGGGTTTGATTCGGTGATGATCATATATAGATGCACATGTGGGGGCACGGATCTGAGTTCAGAAAAGGACCAGATTCACTTAAAGGAACACAACCAGCTGCTATGCTGCGGCTACCTTGCTATTGTTGTGCTCTAGGCTGCAAGAACAACATCAATCATCCGAGAGCAAAGCCACTCAAGGACTTCAGAACACTTCAAACACACTACAAAAGGAAGCATGGAGCGAAGCCATTTATGTGTAGAAAATGTGGGAAATCATTTGCAGTCAAAGGAGATTGGAGGACACATGAAAAGAACTGTGGAAAGTTGTGGTATTGCACTTGTGGATCTGACTTTAAACACAAGAGATCACTGAAAGATCACATCAGATCCTTTGGAAAGGGGCATTATCCCCACCCTTCTCTTGAGGGTTTTGAAGATGACAAGGAATGCATCACCGGTTCTGAGGATGAATTTGCAGCTCCCTGACCTTAATAATTAGATGTTTTCTCTTCCTGTCTACGTACGTACGTCCTTTGTTTCGTGCTCGTCTAAGCTTGTGCTCAGTAACAAACAATTCTCTCAACAATTGCCCAGCAGGCAAATATACTAGGGAGCGGTTTGTTACGGAGCATTTGCTGGCCGATGGGCTTATCTTTATATATATATATTTCAACTCTCAAGACAGTTTGGATTGTGGTCATGTATGTTAATAAGCAGATTGCCTGAGGGGATGAAGTAGATGAATTTTCTTTTCCTAGCAGCAGTAACACAGTTGGCATTCCAGTGTTCAAGATTTTGTCAACTCTTCTAAGGGGAAAATTTGTCAGCTTCATTGCTAACTGGTAATCTATATAAAAGGATTTTGATTGTCGTTGTTGTCATCTTTTGAACTGTTTTATCATCTCTCTCTCTCTCTCTCTCTCATTGAAATTATAAGAAAAGCTGAGATCGGAATCACCCCGCCAATCTATCAATATTCGATCTGATCATCCGATCCCTATGTCTTTTTTACTTTTTTTTTTTTTTAATGTTATGTAGTGCTTTGGATGTTTTGAGGTTATAGCACCGGTCTAGCTCTAACCTCCACCCTTTGTCATAACTTCATGATCTTGCAAAAAAAAAAAAAAAAAAAGAGGAAAAGAAAAGAAAAAGAAAAAGTATATGGCCGAAGCCCCTTTTTAGAAACTCTTGAGGATTACTAATGACCATTAATAATTGTAGTTAAAAGAAGAAGAACATGCAAGAAAATGCATCATCTAGAGACAGTTAAAAGATGGTACGTACAAGAATTTGTTGCCATAGAAGTAATTAGGAATTTGCAATGAACGGGGACAATTAGCAACCATTGTTACATATGTATCTTGCAAGAGCAATGCTACAACTAGAAAGAGATTTCACTCAAGTAAACCCACAAACTAATATGATTTTATATTCTACGTTAGATCTACTTTACAAGATACATCAGTTTGTTGGTTTACTTTTGTAAAAACTCTTTATAGCTAAAGCATTTCTCTTCTTACAAAAAGAGTTGGGTCAGCATGTGACAAGTGTAAAATCATCTTACTTGATCAGCGCTAGAGCTTTAGCCACTATGTCAAAATATTCAGGACAAAAAGGAAAAAAATGTTGCCTGTGAATCGTGGGTTTTTGAATTTGATATATTCATTATCAGAGATCATGTACAAATTATCTCATATACCAACTCAAGCCGATACCTGTAGAATTATCCTAATATTAATGTTTTGTGTCCTTACTTTCAAAGGCGTAGTGGAGAAGTTGGTGAGAGTCCAATTTGGAGACCTACTTAACAAATCATGCATACACCCCATCAACTGAGATTATAATATCAAAGGGAGAATGATTGAGCACTAATCAAGCTGAATGGAGCTTGGGTTTCTATAGTCTTACTTTGATGACTTTTTCCATGCTTCACCAAAACAAAGTATGAAACCCAGATCAAGGGTGAAAGCTGTATGGTTTGTATGTGGGAAAAGGGCAGTTTGCACAAGACTTTTTTTCTCAGCCAAGATGCATGGGTGTGATCTTGATCGTCGATACAGAGAGAGCGAGAGAGAGAGAGAGAGAGAGAGAGAGAGAGAGAGAGCGAGAGAGAGAGAGAGAGAGAGAGAGAGAGAGAGAGAGAGAAGGGTTTGGAAATTTGGTTTCTTTTGAGGTAGGCTTGACCAACTAAAAAGGTGTTGAAAATTTTGTGAGATGAGGTTTGATTTCTAATAATATAAGAGGGACCTCCACCATGCTTTGTCGGGAGGAGAGAAAAACTTTAGGGCAAAAGAAAAAAACTGTACTCCTTGGCTGCATTCATTTGCCTTATCTAACTGCATTCACATGATGAAAACATGCAGTTTGAGTACTGCACTCCTGTTTAGCCCTTTGATCTGCTAATGGCTCCTGTAGCAAAAAATATGACGGATGGCCGGCCCCCAAATATATGTTAAGAATATAATATAAATAATTAAATCTATATTTTTCTATCAACTTAAATTTTTGAGACAAACGGTGATTTCACATAGTATTAGAGCAGCAGTTATACTCCTGAATTTAAACTTGACTCTACAGTACTAGATCTATAATATTTTGATTTCATATAGTATTAGATAATATATTGATCTCACAATAATAATTAGCTACTCATATATAATCGATGAGCAGGAATAGCTAAATTGTTAGATTTGAAAATTTGTATGATCATGTCTCAAGATATTATACAAAAATATTGAAATCTATATTTCAAAAAACAATTTAAATGCTAGCATTTTGATGTTCAAAATTTTCTTCAAGCAAGTACTTGATCATGATCTTTAAGCCTCACAAAATTTGCTTGAATGAAAACATATCAAAAGCTATTTATATAATGGGACAAATTAAAATGGAATGTGTTGAGAAAACAAAATGTGCAATTATAAAAAATAAAATAAAAGACTAATATTTTAAGAGAGTATTAATTAATCTAATTACATGCATATATAATTTTTTATACACTTTTAAATATAATTATATATATATATATAGGAGGAAAGATCCAAGCCTTGAAATTAAATTATATGGTATACGTACTACCTTAAATATATTAATAATCTGATTTGATATATTATGTTTACTTTATAATTTTAATTTATAATAACACAAGTGTGAAGTGAATGATGTCGCTTTATAAAATTACTTTTATTTCATAATATAGTCAGATAAATGATGTGGTTTCATTAAAAGAAAAAAACTCTATACTTCGAAAATTATTATATTTGTATATAGATACACAGATCATGTGGTACTGAGAGGGTGTTCTGTTTGATATTGCCACATATTGGTCAGATTAGGTAAAATTCAGAGTTGTTATTCTCCACCACTCGGCATCTGGTTCAGTTTTGCCCGAAAACAAACATGAGCAAGCACTGTAACAAATTTACAAATGAAGCTCTAAAAAGATTTTTGTACATCTCTTTTAAAACTCGAAAAAGTTTAAGGTTCAAAACTTTTATTTAAAGAATATACTCATGAAAAATCAATTTGCATTTTTGACATGTGTATGATATATATATATATGTTTGAAAGTTTGAAATTTGAAAAATTTGAAAAATGAATGATGTTCTTTTTTACATGCAAAAAGTATAAGTTTTATTTGGAAATTCTAAAAAGTGATTGATACTCTTTTAGACATATGCAAAAAGTAAAAATTTTTGTTTGAAAATTTTGAAAAGTGAATGATACTCCTTTTGACATATGCAAAAAGTAAAAGCTTTTATTTGAGACTTTTAAAAATGAATGATGTTATCTTTGATAATTAAAAAATGAGAAACTTTGTTGAAAATCTTGAAAAATGAATAATGCTTCTTTTTTACATTTGAACATTTTTTAAGTTTGAAAATAAAGTCTCATATCTATAACTAGCTCATTTGAGATCTTCAAAATTACACAGCTATAAGTTTTACAACATTCATTTATCAAAAGCTCTCAATATCTCTTTTCTAGCATTGAGCCTTAACAATTAATCATTTTGAGAGGATATAGTTTATATTGTATTGTTTCATTTTACTCATCGATGAGTGTACTATGACAAGCTATACACTATCAGCCTTTATATAAACATTAAAAGAGTGTGTACAACCCTTGTGAGTTTAGTATGAGCTTTACATAGTGTATAGCTGAATAACTACTCGTAAGGTATTCTATGCAAATTCTTTGATGTAGTATTGTTTAAATGTGTAATACTTTTCTATCTCCACAAGAAGAAGGTTGCGTAAGTTAGTCTCTTAGCTTTTGTTCAATAGGAAGTACGATTTGTGAGATCATTAGAGAGAGGTGGTTGTAAGGATAACGGAGGAGATTATTGAAAAGTGGGGCAACCTCAAACTGACGAAGGCAGAGCAACATGAGGTTAAGGTGAATGCCATAGTTGAGGAAGTGGTTTTCAGACATGGAAAACTTTGTTTGATTGGCCTTATAGGCATGTCAGATAAGGCCATAAACAAAAAAGCCTTCAAATCCACAATACATAACATATGGAAGTCTAAAGGAGGGGTGCAATTTCGAAAAGTAGGAGACAATCTTTTTCTCATTGAGTTTCAAAAGGAACAAGACATTCAAAAAGTTAAGTAGGAAGGCCATGGTCCTTTGATTGCAACCTTCTCTATCTTAACACATCTGATGGTGTTTCTTCTTCAAAAGATATTATATTCAACAATGAATATACGTGGGTTCAACACCACAATATTCCTCTTGGTGGGATGACTAAGGCCATTGGTGAACAGATAGGGAAACTAATAGGAGAGGTGGAGGAAGTGGATGTTGATGAAGAAAAGATTGGATGGGTCCCTTATCTCAAAGTTAAAGTTTCTATTGACATCACCAAGTTGTTAATGCGAGGCATTCTCCTCAATATGCAAGGTAACAAAGTTTGGGTCTCTTTTTATGTATGAATGATTATCAAATTTATGGTTTAGATGTGGAGTTATCAAACATGGGTGCAAATGGTTGCTTAAAGGAATCAGTTAAAAGAACTATACATAGTGGTAACTAAAAGCAATATAGTGCAGGGCCTCGAGCACCCAACCCAAAGTCTGCAAACAAGGTGATTTAGAAGGGCAATGGAGGAATGGAGAATTATGGTTCACACTCCACAGAGCAACATGTAGGAGATGATGATATGGAAAGGGATTGATAACTTTTATGGAAAGAAATCAAATCCCACGGTAGACGAGGCTGATTCTCTAGAAGTACCCATGAGAGAAGATGATAATTAGAAAGGATGCCAACTAGAGAAATTAATGGAGCAAATCACGGGTCAAAATTCTACTAGGAATTGTCTAGATCTCTTTAGGAGAGTAGCAAGAATGATTATTGCAGCGGCTGGTCACTAAATCTGACAGTATCAACGAGTCTCCTAAGTTGGAACTGTCGAAGGCTTGGGAACCCCCAGACAGACAGAATTCAATGTCTTTTGACAAAGGAAAAGTGTCACAGTTTGATTTTCATCATGAATAAGTTAAGGTTAAATTGAAGCTTGATATTGTTTTGCAATTGGAATTAGAGGTAGTAATGGAGGTCTAGCGCTTATGTGGAATCATGACCTTGATATTCAATTATGCAACTTCACCAGATGGCATATTAGTGCCCTGATCAAACAGAAACACAATGAAAATTCCTAGATGTTCACTAGATTTTATAGTCATCCAGAAACTTCCAAGAGGGAGAGTAGCTGGAATTTGCTTAAGCACTTGAAATTTGAAATTACAAATTTACAATGCCATGGATCTGCATGGGCGTCTTTAATGAGATTAATTGTCAAAGTGAAAAGGTTGGAGCAACTTCTAGATCATATAAACAAATGGAAGTTTTTAGAGAAGCACTTGAATTCTATTCTCTTAGTGACTTACTTACAAAGGGACAGAAATCGACATGGTCAAACAATAGACAAGGTAAGGGGTTTACAAGGAAAGACTTGATCGAGATATGGTTAATTCTGAATGGCAGCATATGTTCCCAAATTTCACTTGTTTTGTATTGCCTACTTTAAAATCAGATCACTCTCCACTCCACATAACTCTCCAGGAACAACAGTGGCAGAAGAGGGAACACTACATATTCAAATATGAAGCTGCTTAGGCCTTGAGAGAGGACTGCTCGAGTGTATTAAATAGGCATGGAGTAAGGAGACTAGAGGAGTAGAGGGACTAACAATGATGAGAAACAAGCTCCAAAATTGCAAAAGGCCCTCAAGATGTAGAATTCTTCCAATCACAAAAATGCCCCAATAGACATAAGCAGGAAAGTAAAGAGGATTGCAGAACTACAGGGATTAAGGAATAGAGACCACCACAATACTATTCAGAAGCTCCAAGATGAAGTGGAATTCACTTTAGCAGAGGAAGAAATAAAATGGAACTAGTGAGCAAAACAGAACTGGTTGCAACATGGGATAGAAACACTAAATTCTACGACATGTATGCAAACTAGAGAAGGAAAACCAACTCTATCAACCAGATAATGGATCATCAGGGAAGCTTAATAACTAATCAATCATTGATCGGTGATTTATTCACTGGTTTCTTTTCCAATCTTTTTACTTCTTCTAATCCTTCTACTATTGCTAGTTGTCTTAATGGCATGGAGACAACAATTACAACTAACATGAACTCAAAGCTTCTATTTGATTTTACTGAATTGGAAGTGAAAGAAGCTATTTTTCAAATCACCCTTATGAGCTCTCCAAGTCCTGATGGTTTTCCAGCTCAATTTTATCAAGTTAACTGGGCAATTATTAGGAAGGATGTGTGTTAATTTGTGCTTCAAGTCCTATGGTAGGGCGGTTCGTTAAAGATTGTTAATGAAACTCTTGTTACAGTCATTCCAATGATTAAGGAGCCAAAAAAGGTCTCTGAATTTAGATCAATCAGTGTATGCAATGTTATGTATAAGATAGTTGCAAAGGTGTTAGCCAATAAGCTAAAGAAAGTCTTTCCTGATATCATATACCCCAATCAAAGTGCCTTTGTTCCAGGTAGGCTAATTACTAATAATATTCTTATAGCCTATGAAACTTTACATACCTTGAATTCTCAAATGCAAGTTCAATCAAGCTATATGATACTTAAACATGACATGAGCAAGATATATGATCGAGTATAGTGGAAATTTCTTGAAGAAGTTATGACCAAAATAGGTTTTGATCTTAGGTGGATATCACTATTGTAACGCCCCGGTCTAGGAAGTCCAGAGAGTTAGCTCATAATACTGAATATCCTCTCCAATAGCACCATTGTAAATAATCGAGAAACTCCATAAAATATTCAACACAAATATTCATGTTCCTTCATAGGGACACTAAAGAAAATCCTCAATAAAAAAAAAATTAAAAACTCACGGAAGACTTAAAAGTATCCATAATTTAAAATACCAAAATAACCGATAACAATAACTCTACGAAACATGACTCAATAAATACTTGTACTAAATGACACTTAGTCCTCTACGATCATCACACTTTGTTAAAACTTCTTACTCTTGTTCTCCAGCTACACCATTAAAATGACCTGAAAAATATTGTGGAAATAAGAGTTGAGTTATCAACAACTCAGTAAGCAGAGAACATATGCTAGTATGTAAACATAAGCATTTTCACAGAGTTTAGAATGCAGAAACAAAACATTTCAGTTTCAATATGCAAATCTCAAAAATACATATTGTCAGAAAATCTGAGCGACACTTCAAACTGTTCATATTCAAAGACTCATTTGGCCAACATGACTAAACATCTTCATCTTATTATATCATATCAGAGTATCATATTAGAACAAAGACCATGTTTAATCCCGTGGTAGGGTTGTGCATTATGCGAAAAGCTAAGAAGAATATAAATCACCATGTTACCAAAACAATTGCACTTAGAACAGATACCACTATATTATCTCATTATAAGGCGAGAGGTCACTATTATATCTAGTGATAGGGTTAGAGGTCATTATTATATCTCGTGACAGGGTCAGAAGTCACTATTATATCACGTGATAGGGTCAGAGATCACTATTATATCTCGTGATAGGGCCAAAGGTCACTATTATATCCCGTCACAGAGCCAGAGGTCACTATTGTATCCCGTGACAGGGCCAAAGGTCATTATTGTATCTCGTGACAAGGCTAGAGATTAGAGCAAAATAAAATCAAAATTACCATATCAAAACCAAAATTAGAAAGTCATGCCAAAGGTTTTTCAGATGCCACATCATATCAAAACGGAGTATTGAAATTCAGATCATTTCACATTTTCCAAAACAGACTCAGAACATCTTCACGTCACATGTAAAAATTATCAAATTTTCATATTAGCTCATTTTTCTCTGTTCAATAACAGAACGTCAAAAATAAGCTCATGTCTACACTAGTCATGCTAGAAAATATTTTATTCTTATACATAATTTCATGAGTAAAGTAGAACAAATAACTGAAGTCATTTCAAATTTTTTTTTTCGTAACCAAACATGCAAATTTTTCAAAAATGAACCTTAACCTATTTAATTTTTATGCAAAATCTAGTATAAGAACACCGCTTATCTAAATTTCTTACATTTTCATAAATTTTCCACAATAATGCCGAATAGATATTAATCATCACCGAGAGAATCCTCGAGCGGCGGCAAGGCGCAGCAGCTGGGAACGTGAGGAAAAACAGCGAACCTAGGATGTACCGCCGACGTTTTCTTGGGCTCTTCTGGGTGGTACCATCTGTTCAGTTGTAGCTTTGAGGTTGCATTGACTGGCCGACAACGAAGGAAAGGTTTATCTATTTCGGTTATGAAAAATAGAGAATTCCCTCCCAAAAATTTGCGATGGTGGGTACGATGGTAGCACTTCTACGTTGGACAACTGAGTGTGGGGTATGGTGGTGCAGGTTGGCTTTTGGCCGTGCATGGGTGCTACACGCCGTTGCTGATGGCTGAGGTTTCACATGGAGATGGAGGTTGGGGGCTTGCAATGCTGCAGCAAGCGGAGGCCGTGGGCTGTGGAAAAGCTGTGAGGGTGTAACATCGAGGATGGCTGGGCTTCACTTTGGACGGAGGACCTGTGTGTTCTGGGGCATGTTGCTCTGCTTTTAGCAAGGAAAACAGAGGCCTCTTAGGGTGCGATGGTAGCTTGGGTTGTGTACGTGGGTGACTCGTGACTGAGTTGTGGCGTTGCTTTTATGTGGAGATAAAGGAAAGGTTCAGTGTGGGGTGATGACATGCGGCAGGGTGCTAAGCTGAGAAGACGGCAACTAGGAGAGGCTGAAGAGTGCTTGGGCAGTTTCTCCTTGCATGAAATAATATGTGTATATATATGTGAGTGATATGAAAACCCTAGAGAAGGGAAGGGGAAAACTGCCGTGAGGGAGTGGGATACAGATTGGTAAGCAGGGAAAGTTTGAATATCTAAATCTGTTGAGAGGAAAATTTTATGTGAGAAACAAAAAGGGAGAAATCATGGGGAGAAGATATATACGGTTGCTTGATAAAAAACATAGAATCATGGGGAGTTAAAAATCAAATGAAGAGAAATCGGGAGAAGATATATATGGTTGCTTGATCAAAGTAGTGGTATATATATAGTCGCTATTGAAAACCGTAGTGGGAGTAGATCACACACGTGCATGGGATATGGGAGTGAAACCTGCTCCCTGGTTGCCACCGCTTGGGCTTATTGGTCCATTCCATGTATTTGGGCTCATGGGTATGATACAATAAATGGGCTTTTTCTCTGATTTTTGGGCCTCGATCCAAAACTCTATAATATTATGACTTGTCCTATAAATTTTCTCGGCCCATAAAAATATTTTTAATCCAATCCAAAAATATTTCAAGAATTTAACTACAATGGCAAGTCCATTAGAAAATTTGTTATCCGTTAAAAACTAATTTGGGCCCATAAAATAGTCGAACAAAATCAACTGGGCTTTTCATATGCTTAACCCAAAAATATTTAGAAAGCAGGATTGGTTCTAGATCCGGGTGTTACAACTATTGATGAATTGCATTGCTTTAGTCTGTTACTCTATTTTAATCAATGGTGAATCACATCAATTTTTTTCTCCATCAAGGGGTATAAGACAAGGAGATCCACTTTTCCCATATGTTGTCATCCTATGTGCATAAGCTTTAACATCTCTCCTAAACCAAGTAGAGGCAAGAGGTACCATTACAGATGTTCCTATTAGAAAAGGGCCAATTTGCATTAGTCACCTTTTTTTTTTTTTCAAAATTATAGCCTCCTCTTTTGCAAAGCTAATTTGTTGGAGTGGAGTAAAGCTTTTCATATAGTGGAGACCTATGAAAAAGCATTAGGTCAAATGCTAAAGAAGGAAAAGAACTCAATCCTTTTTAGTAGGAAACACTCCTCCAGATATACAAAGAACTATTCTTAAAATTATAGGCTTGAAGTCTACTGGATCATATAAGAAGTACTTGAGCCTACCTGCTGTTGTGGGAAGTTCAAAGAATGTTGCATTTCACTCACTTCTTGATAAGATTTAAGCTTAGACTACCACTTGAAAAACAAAGTTCATGTCAGTAGTAGGCAAAGAAATTCTCTTGAAAGCTGTTTTCTAAGCAATTCTCACTTATATTATAGGGATCTTTCTTCTCCCTCAATCAATTATTTAGAAACTAAATAGATTGCTAAAAATGTTCTGGTGGGGATGTGATGAAGACCTAAAAAACTTAGTGGGTTGGATGGTATCAAATGGGACTTTCTATGGAGAGGGGAGGGTTGGGTTTAGAAATTTTAGAAGCTTTAATCTTGCCATGTTGTCTAAGCAAAGCTGGCATTTGTTACAAAATCCAAAATCCCTTCTTGTTAGAGTAAATAAACAAAAGTATTTTCCATAGGTTGACCTTATGGATGCCACACTAGGATCTAGGCCTTCTCTTGCTTGGATGAGTATTCTTATAGTGCACCAACTGTTAAAGACATGTCTTGTTTAGAAAATAGGAAATGGAAGGAGGGTTAGAGTTTAGAAGGATAAGTGGATACCAAGATCTCCATTCCCACATGCTCCAGACCCCTATTAATGGCCTTTAAGATAATGGCCAAGGTGGTTGCCCTCATAGACTCTGATCTGAAAGGATGGAAGGAAGAACTCTTGAATACTCTCTTCTCTCCCCAATAAGTTGATCTAATAAAGACTATTCCTATCAGTCTTGATGAAATAGAGGATCAGAGGGTTTGACATTAAACAAATAATGAAATTTTCTCTGTGAAGAGTGCCTATCATCTTTATAGGGAACTTATTTCCAAAATTGTAAGGAAATCTTCCAATGGAAAGATGCAAAATGAGGTATGGTGATCTATATGGAAATTACATGTTCCTAATGCTGTGAAAATGTTTCTATGGAGAGCTTGTCAATATGCTCCCCCCACTTTCTCAAACTTGTGCAAGAAGAAAGTTATGGAGGATGATATGTGTTCTTTTTGTAGGAATTATTTGAAACTAATGGGCATGCGTTTTGGGATTGTGTTGCCTCAAAAGATGTTTGGAGTCAAGGATGTATAAGAATGCAAAATACGGCTATCCACAGTAACTCTTTCATAGACATATGGAGCCAACTTCACCAAAACTTGTAGCAAGATGACCTGGAGGAAGCTGCTATGATTGTACAGTTGATATGGACCAAGAGAATGATGCTACACATGGTAAAGACTTTATCCACCTCAATTCCCTTGTTAAAAGAGCTAGAGAGGAACTGCAAGCTTTTAAAAGTGCCCCAGGGATCCATACCTCTCCTACTAGAAGTACTACAAAGTCGATATGCTTGTGGAAGAAACCTCTTGATAGAGTCTATAAAGTTAATTGGGATGCAACCATCGAAATTGATAAGGGTAGAGTTGGTATTAAAGTCGTCATAAGGGATGCTGAAGGCCCTATCATTGGAATTCTTAGAGCTCCAAGAAATTTCATTGCTAATGCTTTTCTTGCGGAATCTTATGCAGTGATGTTAGCTATCAGATTCTATCAAGACAAGGGGATTAAAGAATTGATCCTGGAGGGTGATGCTCTTCAAGTGGTGAATAATCTCAGCAAAGAGAGAACAGATTGGAGCGAAGCGAGTCTACTGATTGAGGATGCAAAAACCAGATATTTTATTTGCTACTTGGTTTTTTATCCATACTAAAAGAGATGCAAACAAGGCAGCCCATAACTTAGTAGGAGATGTTCTTAAGCTCCATGAAGACTTGTTTGGAATGGAAGAAGTTCCTAATTGTATTCATTCTATTGTTTTCAGTGAGATGATGCAAGACTTTTTCTAAAAATAAAATATCTGGTTATAAAAAAAAATGAGGTTACGTAGTGAATTTGGCAATCCTCAAAGAGTAGTTTGAGGTGAGGACGTAGTTAGTAGGGTCGAACTTTGTTAAAACACTGAGTTTGCATCTCTCTTACACTTACTCTTTATATATTCTGCTACTTAGTTTTATGTTCACATCTTATATTGTGTATTTGATATATAATTATTAATTTTTTAAAACAAACCCAATTCACATCCTTTCTTGGGTTAATCATTTGGGTAACAATTGGTATCAGAACAATTATTCTTTTGTAAAATTAATTATCTTTTAAGTTAAAGATATTATGACTAACATCTCAATAGCTACATTTTGGTAAAGGTTAATCTACTGCTCGGCCTCCACTATTTTGTGGAAACAATTATACGCTCTAGAAAGGTAGAATGAGAATATTTCATGCATCTCAAAATTCTCAAATATGGAGATATGTTGCAAAAGGATAACATATCTCAAATATGGAGATGCATTGTTGAATGAGTAAAAGGTCATAAAAGAAGAAGATTTGGATGATGAAGGTAGAAAATATGTTCAATTGAATGTACAAGCCACAAATTGGTTATATTGTGCTATCAATGAAAATGAACTCAACAGACTAATGACATGAATGTCCGCAAATTTTTTTTTTTTTGGTAAGTTGGAAAGAACTTATAAAGAAACTTTGCAAGTTAAGGAATAAAAAATTTACTTTCTGGTTCATTAATATGAAATGTTTAGAATGGCTGATAATGAATCCATATCCACTATGTATACTAATTTTACTAACATTATAAATAGTTTAACAACTCTTGGCAAGGTTCATGCAAACTTGGGGTCGACAAGAAAAATTCTCAACTCTCCCAAAAAGCTGGGAACCAAAAGTAACGGTGATTCTTAAAGATAAAGAACTTACAAAACTCAAGATAAGTGAACTCATTGGACCACTTATTACCTATAAGCACCCATTAAAAGGATGATAAGAGGAAGGAAAACTAACGAATAGCTTGGCACTTAAAGCTGTGCCACAAGAAATCAAAAGTGAAGAAGATGAGGAAAATGGCAAAAAAGATGAAGAAGTTGCAATGTTAACAAGAAGGTTTCAGAGATTCTTAAGGAAAAATAAAGTCTTTTCAAGGAAATCCTTCAAACAATTTTCCAAGAAAAATACAGGCAAAAATGATTCTATAACTTGTTACAAGTTCAATAAGCCTAGATATATCAAGGTGGAAGGCCATCTACTAAAGAAATATGGAAACAAGGGCAAAAAAATAATAAGATCTAATTGGGATGATGATTCTAGTTGCTCAAACAAGGAAACAAGCAACAAAGAAACGATAGATTTTTATCTTATGGCTAAATATGACCTTGAAGTAACAATTCTTGATAATGTTTTAATTGAAATCCTTCATATGAGGAATTTCATAATGCTTTTGATGAATTGCATGAGGAACTTGAAACGTTGTGTATTAAATAAATTATTTTAAAAAAGAAGAGCTCGTCTTTTAGTAAGAAAGATTGATGTTTTAAGAAAAGAAAATATCGTTTCAAAAAGTGCAAATCATGAGTTGAAGAAAAAAGTATTAGAGTTAGAAAAGATCGTTGAAAATTTTGCTAGTCGAAAACAAATTTTGAAAAACTTCTTAGAAACCAAATATTTGTTTTGACAAAGCAGATTTGGAATATATGCCAAAAAAAAATTACAAACCTTACAAAAATTTCTTTAAGAAATCTTTTAAATCAAAGTACAATACTCAAATCTAGGATTGTAAAAATTAACCGGGAAACTGAAAAACCGGATCGAACCAGCCCTAACCGGTAGAATTGGTCTGGTTTTGGAACGGTTTGGTCCAGGACCCATTCCCTTAATTCCAAAACTGGTCAATACCAGTCTCGTTTCGGTTCTATGCTTTTTAGGACCGGACTGTACCGATTCACTATATAATATATTTTAAATGATTTTTTTAAAATTATATATAATATTTTTTATATTATATAAAATTTATATATATTATATATATATAATAATATAAATTATAATGATATATAAGATAATGTTATTATAATTTATAACATAAAATTTTAATCTTAAACATGAAAATTTATTCGATTATATGCTTTAAATATAAAATATTTATATTAATAACATTTTGTAGCAGTTTTTTTTATTTGTTTTATAACAGATTTTTTTTTTTTTACATAACAGTGTTTTTTTATAAAGCAGATTTTTGTAAATGATAACAGATTTTTTTAAACATTTTTTTTTTATAAATAGATTTGTTATGGAAAATTTACATTTTATTAAAACCGGACCAAACCAGACCGAAATCGATAAAACTAGAGGTACCGGTTTAGGAGGATAACCGGTGCGTAATCGGTTTTTGAAAATGCAAAATCGGTGCACACCGGTTCAATCATAAATTTTGTCCAAAACCGGACCGAACCAGATTGATTACATGTCTACTCAAATCTCTTCTCATAAAAAAAAAAAATTCCAAAGAAACATACTATTACAATTATCTATGTTCTTCATATATATCACAAGTTATCTGCAATTTTTATAATAGAAATGATCATAATTATTATGCAAATCCTATTATACGAAAATAAAACATGATTATTAGGACTACATAGGTACCTAAAAATCTTGTTTCTACTAATACTAATAAATAAAAGACCTAAAGAACTTGAGTCTGAAGGTATAAAGCATTGGTAAGAAAGGTTGAAGACTTACTAGTGGTTGAAGGTATAAAACATAATTTTTTTAGCATAACTCAATTATGTGATAAAGGTTTTATAGTTACTTTCAAAAGGAATAAGTTCATTATTTTGAATTATCTTGATTACAATGTTTGTTTTATTATAGTTATAAGCAATAATTTTTATACAATTGAATTTAAAAAAATTAGGTTACAAGATGCTATTTATTTTCTAACTCAAATAAAAGTAGTTGGCTATGGTATAGGAGACGTCTCGTTTGTTTTTACAATTCTTCTCAGCTCATCTATTCATTACAACTTTCTCAAAATTTCACACAAAATAAAATAAACAATTCAACTTTTTTAAATCCCAAAACAAAAATAATTAAAAAAAATATATTCTAACAAAATTTTATTCAACTTTTAATTTTAATCTCCACTTAGCTCATCTCATCTCATATGTAAAAACAAACGAGGCCGATTGTGCCGACATGTAGCTTATTTCTAAACTTTCAAAAAATGATATTGTGAAAGGTTTACTAAAAGCATATTTTCTTAAAGACAAAACTTATGATGCATGCCCGCTTTGTATTAAAATATCCAAGTAATACATTTTCACTAGAAGACCACTGCAACTAATACCCATGGATCTTTTTGGACCAAACACATGGATATTTTCTTCCTAAACTTGCAACTCCGTTTGTTAAAAAAATACATATTAGTTCCAATGGTCTAGTAGTGGAAGTATGTTTCTTAATTTTAAAAGAGTTTTTATTTGTTTACCAAATTGTCATGGATCACAGATTTTGTTTTTAAGAAAATTTACCTTTGGTAAACTCTCACAAGATCATTTTTTGAAATCTTCTAAATTTAATTGTATAAAAATTATTGCTTCTAAATACAGTAAAACAAACATTGCATTCAAAATCATGCACTTATCTCTTTTAAATGTAACTATAAAACCTTTATCACATATTTAACTTATGCTCAAAAGGTTATGCTTTAAACATTTAGTACGTTGCATTTCTTCAATTATCAGAGAAGATTCTTTACAAATTTTACTTATTCCCACGATCTTTCCTTTCAGGCTGTCTCCAAATTTCATGTGTACTCCATCTTTGAATTTAAGGGCATTGAACTCTAGTCTTATCTCCGATCATATATCTTGAGCATCCATTATCTAGAAACCATTTGTTTTTGCTTATAGAGGACTTCATACATACAAAGGCAATTAAATGATTTTTCTCGATATCCAAGTTCTTTGGGTCCTTCATTTATTAGTATTAGAAGAAATAAAATTTTTAAGTACCCATGTAGTCCTAATAGTCGTGCTTTGTTTTCATCTAATAGGTCATGCATGATAATCCTTTTCATTTCTATTACAAAAATTGTGGATAACTTGTGACATATATGAAGGACTTGAATAATTATGATACTATCTTCTTTGGAAAAAATTGTTTCTATGAAAAAAGTTATGATAAAGGACTTTTATCAAAGATTTTCAAGACCTACTTGTCAAATATGCCTAATTAAAGATTTATCAAAGGATTTTTTTTAGCATATATCTCAAATCTGCGATGTCAAAAACACATTTGATTTCTAAGAAGTTTTTCAAAACTCCTTTTTCCATTAGTAAAATCATTAATGATCTTTTTTAAGTCTACCACCTTCTTCTTTAACCCATAATTTTCACTTTTAAAACAATGTTTTCTTTTCTTAAAACATCAATTTAGTTTGTTGAAGAGTTTTTGTTTTTCAAAATAATGTATTTGATATCAAATTTTTCAAGTTCCTCTTGTAACTCTTCAAAAGAATTCTACAATTCTTCATAAGAAGGACTTTCAATCAAATCATTGTCAAGAATTGTTACTTCAAGATCATCTTTAGCCATTAAAAAAGATTTGTTGTCTCTTCATTGTTTGTTTCGATGTATGAGTCACTTGAATTATCATACCAAGTAGCTTTGATCATTTTATTGCCATTGTTCTGATCTTTATTTAGTACAGGATATTCAACCTTGATATGTCCAAGCTTATTCCACTCGTAACAAATTAGAGAATCATTTTTTATGTACTTGTCGTAGAAAACCTTTTGATGGATTTTCTTGAAAATGCTTTATCTTTAAAGATCTTTGAAACCTTATTGTTAACATTGCAACTTGTTCATTTTTGCTGTGATTTATAACTATCTTTAAAGATTTTTGAAACTTTCATGTTAACATTGCAAAAAGAGAGATTTGAGCAATCCTGCTTCAAAGAACTCTTGTAAAACACATTCTACACTTGCAAACACCTTATGAGTGATGATTAACTATTCCCTTTATAGATCTCTAATCCGACTACACTCACAGCAGTTATACATACCCTTTTAATATTTATACAAGAGCTAATAGTGAGTAGGTTATCAAAGTACACTCCTCAATGAGCAAAATGAAACAATACAAAGCAAACTATATCTCTCAAAATGAATAATTGTTTAGGCTCAATGCCAGAAAAGAGAGATCGAGAGCTTTTGATGAATGAATGTTGTAGAAGTTGTTGTGTAATTTTGAAGACCTCAAATGAGTTATTTATAGACATATGAGACTTTCTTTTCAAATTTTAAAAAAATTAAATGTAAAAGATGAGCATCGCTTATTTTTCAAAATTTTTAAACAGAAGTTTCTTCTTTATGCAATTTTTAAGGACAACATCATTCACTTTTCAAAATCTTTAAACAAAATCTTCTACTCTTGCTTGTACGAAGAAGAGCATAATTCATTTTTCACAATTCTCAAGCAAAAGTTTATTCTTTAAGTAATTGTCAAAGACAATATCATTCACTTTTCAAATTTCTCAAACAAAATCTTATACTTTTGCTTGTGTCAGAAATAACATCATTTAATTTTCAAAATTCTCAAACAAAAGTCTTTTTTTTTTTGCAATTGTCAAAGACAACATAATTCATTTTTCAAAAATCTCAAAGAAAATCTTCTACTATTGGATGTGTCAAGAAGAGCATCATTCAATTTTCATAATTTTCAAAAACATACTATTTTTTGCATATGTCAAAAAGACCTTTCAAAATACTCAAATATAATAAATATCTTTTTGCATATGTCAAAAAGATCATTATTCACTTTTCAAAATCTCAACATATCATGAACATGTGAAAAATGCAAACTGATTTTTCATGAGTATATTTTTTTTTAAAAAAAATACTTTTTTCCTTAAACCCTTTTCGAATTTGAAGGAGATCTGTAAAAATACTCTTAGAGCTTTATTTGTGAATTTGTTCCCTTTTCTTGCTCATGCTTAATATGTTAATGTCCATCGTCTTCAAGACTCTTATGTGGACAACATAAGACTCTTTTATACTTAAACTCCTTTGTTATCATCAAAATCTACAAGTAAATATAAAATTTTATAATGCTTGAAACCTTAGGTTCAACAATTATAATGAAAATAACATAATAAATAATCAAGTGCTCCATTTGTACTTATAATTACTTTACAATCATTCATTATAATGGTATCTTATTATCATTCAATTATAAATTTGAATGATAAGGTTTGTTACTTAGTATAACTATCTATAGCTTAGAACTATAGAGTGCTTCTGTTTATGTTCTTTTCAACTGCAAAACTAGATCGTTCTAATTCAATTTGATTAATCATACAATGTAGCCATTAGCCATTATGAAAAGATGATTCAATTCAAGACTACTAGTTTAATAATATGTTAAATCACCATTTATCCTGAGAACTTAGATTGATTAGGACATATAAACCTAAAAAACTTAGACGTAAAGAGCTTTGCGAAAATGACTATAAGAGCGGTTGTAAGTTCAGCTAAAATTGCCCACGCGTAGCCTTCTCTCTCTCTTTTAATTTTTGTACAAAATATTGATGCCTTCTTTATATGAAAAAAATGATAAATGTAACATCTCCAGATTCCGCTTGAGATCAGACTAACTTTGAAGTGTCAGGACATACAACACAAGGTCACTTGCCGCGTTAATGACAATTAAGGATGCAATGTACTTAACATGCATCTAGTAATATGCAATATTTGAAGCAAATAATTTTTTTCTTTAAGCAATACTATGCACCAAATAAGGTACATCCCAAAACATTGAAACATAATTCATAAACTGAATGTGATAGATGTTCAAGATTACAACATTAGTCCAAAAGGTCCGTAATCATAAAAGTACTGGAGATAGGCTAATCCATCAAGTAGCTCACGAAACTCAATAAAAAAATGTCATAATACTATCGATAAATCGGAGCATTGACGCTATAAGCTCTGTGTCGTGCCGTCGATCAACCTCTGGTGCACCTCTTGATCTTGACACATGGTCTACTATTTCGAAGAGAATAGTAGTTGAGACTATCCCAGTGAGATTTGATTACAAATCTCAACAAGTTCACAAACAACTTAAACTGACAATTTAAAGATGCATGCATGACAATAAAAGCATAAATACAAAATGTGATCATAAATAATGTTGACATGACTTGTTAAATAACATAGCATGTGCTAATATGACTGGAACGGACATGAATAAATTGAACTTGAGACTGAACTGAAAATGATTTGAGCTTGAGACTGAACATGAACTAAACTTGAGATTGAACATGAACTTGAACGTAAACGCGAAATAACATGAACTTGAAATCTTGTTCAATGATTAAACATAGTTAATAAACGTGAACAGTGGGTGCTACACAGATCCCCTTGAGTCGTGTGTTCCTGTAAATACCTCATCACATCACAGATATCTACACCAGTTGTAAGTGCGCTAACATACAAATTAGTTCATAGGTATCTACATCTACTATGAAAGAAGTAATGTACCTATCCCATGACCGATATATGCAACCTCACAAGTACGTCTAACACGAAATTAAAATATGGATGGTACCAACGGTATTGGTGCTTGACTTTGCAACGGTGACCAGTTAATTAGGCCTTGTTCGAAGTCTATTAACGGTACATTGTCAACCCAAAAAATTTCACACCAGTTTAAACACTCCAGCATGAACAATGCAGTTCCACTAAGATATTACCATATTCTAGCACTTGGGGTCATGACAAACGTAAAAGACTTCTGATGTGAAAATATTATTTTTGAGACTCACTCTATACTTGAGACATGACGTGATATGAAATGGAATGACTGATAACATGACGTAACGTAACATGACATGTACATAAGATGGATGACATAGTATAATATGATACAGATAAATATTTCATGACATGACATAACATGTAACAGATAAATATCTTGTGACATGGCATAATGTGTAACAGATAGAGATTTCATGACATGGCATAATGTGTAATAGATATACATTTCGTGCCATAGTATAATGTGCAACAAATATATATTTTGTGACATAGTATCATGTGTAACAAATAAACCTTTCGTGACATAATATAATATGTGACAGATAAATATTTCGTGGCATGGCATTGTATGACATATATAAGAACATAAGAACATGAACAATTGTTCTCTTACCGACACACATAAACAATATTCTGAAAGTAAGTTAGAAGCTATTCGGGTGAGCGCAACATATCTACACTTCCATTCTAGTACAAGGAAACCTAGCAAACTCAGGGCTAATGTTTGATTAGTCGGATTAGTACAATCTAGCCTGATGAATTAAATGCACGAATAGATGAGAAAATGTAAAGAGAGATTTCTAAACGTTAGAAACATAAAAATATTGACTTATAGTAAAATTTATAGAGGGGTAAAATGGTCATTTTACTCATAACTTAAAGATTTCACATCATAACTCCAAAACTCATCAAAACTCACATTCTTCATGTAAATTTTGTCCTAAATCCAAATACCTAATTAGAAAAATTTCAAACATAACACAACTAAGTCAAACAAGCATAGACCAAAACAAGTAGAGGCTAAAACTCTTAATTTTTGTTATAATTCTTTCAAACCCTATATTTCATGCTAAAACCAAAATATAAAACATACAAAATCACATCTTATGCTTAAATAACATACTAGATCAACAACAAAACTCACTTCACAAATTTCTTCAAAATAAAACTTCAAGTATTTTGACCTCAAGAACACCCCTTAATGTTCATGGTCTAACTCTTTTCAAAACACTACAAGAATTCCAAAAGTTCAATAACATACTCTTAATACATTCATAAAACATTCGTAAGAACTATCATGCTTTAAATCATTAAAGCAAAACCACAAAAAGTCACAAAATCAAAGTTAACACAATCGATTTTCACCCTTTCACTAAAATCGAAAGCTATGTAGTTTTGGTTTTGAACAAACCATTAGATCCCAAACTTTTCAGGAAGTAAAAAAAAAATGAATAACATCACAAGCTTAATAATCAAGTACTAGAATAGATCTAAGCATCAAACCTAAAATCACATAGCAAAATTTGCATAAAAACATAGATCTGCCCAATAACCTCAAATAGAAGACCTATCTGGACCTTTTCATGCTTAAAAATTCATATCTTTAAAATCAAAACCATCAATCCTCAAAATAATACTTAACATGTAGATCAAAGTCTTAGGAACATCATATGTAAATATCAAAGCCATTGGAGGATGCTTTCTGTAACGGCCAGCTAGAAATTCAATGATGGAATTTGTATAGGCTTTAGGAACCTCTTGAAAATTTCATAAGTCTACACGAGTCGACCAACTGTATAGGTTTTAATTTGTCAGCATAGTCAGCGTTATCACTCATTATAGTGTCAGAAACGTAATTTTATTTATTTAAGATAGTTAGAAATGTCAGAAAGCGATATTATCTGCGTTAGAAGTGTTAGAATACGATATTGTCTACGCTATTAGACTCAGTTGATTATTTAGAATTTTATAGCGCAATAATCTCATTTTCAATTTTCAAATGAAATGCTTGTTCAAAAACGTGTTTTGTTTATTTTGAAACACTTCGGGATTAAATTTCAATAAACGAATTGCACAATTAAGTTAGTGAGTATGTTTAGGATCTTACAATACAAATTTTATTTTAACTTTTCTCAAAGTAAAGAGTAACCTCAATAGTAGCACCAAGTGTCATGTTTTCAAAATCACAGTATTAAATGTTCAAATTAGGTTAGAGAAGTTTAAATTGGACACTTGGCAAAATCTTTTTTTTTTATAAGTTGGACACTTGGCAAAATCTTAGTCACACTTGGTTAATAGTATTGAACAATTGGCACTAAGAAGAACCATGAGATGTAAATGTGAAGAAATCAAGATGTGAAATCATGCCACCTAAGTAAAACCATATTCTATCCAACAATCCAAATTGTGCCAAAATCAAAAAGGGTTTCAATTCTCGTAAAACCTTATATTGTCGGAATCCAATTGAAATCATAAAAATTTGGTTAAAACCGAAACCCTAAACGGTTTCCCCAAACCCTAAAGTTAGTATCCAAACCCTATTTGATCCAATTTCTAGTATTGTTTTTAATCACTTAATTAAATTACTTTTACATGCTATTAATTCCTCAAATTCATGTTATGACATCATTATCAAACCCTTTAAACTTTAAAAATTTGATTGGGTCAAGAAAAATTAAATTTGAACTTGATAGCTAATCAAACCCTCTTTAAAACCCAAAATGAAGCCCATTTGTTTAAAGCCCAACACACGTCCTTGTGGTGAGACTTTAGAAAATGATTTTAGAAATTGAAACGGAAATTACTGAGCCTTTTAAAACTTTTTCCCTTTCCTTTCTAGGAAATAAAAAATTCTAAGTTTAAAACTAAAATCTATTCTATAAATCTAAGAGAGTTTTGCAGCAAAAATCATTAAATTAAATTAAATTAAAAGTCCTTATATAAAAATCTACTTTCATACATTGCGTAAAAACACGCCTAGGCTTCCGTCACTTTTTCCTTAGGCCATGTCTGTCCTGACGCTTCTTTCTCGTTTTGTCCCTGAGAGGGGGAGGGACATACAAAAAAACTAAAGTGAGTCAAATATTCAGTAAGTATTACTTCATATTGTAAAAATATATTCACATAGATTTTCATTCATGCATTCATCATTCATCTACATACTTTACATAAACATTCATTTCCTTTGAAAACATTACAAGGTGAGATATTTCTATAAAAAGGGTTTCATTTTCATAAAATATTTTCCACACCTTTTACATTCATTCATAAAGAAACTAAAACATTTATACATTCAATTTAATCTTTTCACTTTTGCTCTAGTCGGTACACTATTACGCCCCGTGTATTGGGATTAGAGATCTTTTGAACCTGGATCTCGCTCGTGACCACAGGTTGGGAATCTCTTTCAGTCAAGAGGCAGCACTGCGTACACTACCAGTACTACTTACACAGCATTGCAATCTGCCCAATCATTTGGTACCATCATTTATTCATTCTATCATGACTGTAACGTATTTTCTTACATTAAAACATTCATTCATTTCAGTCATATCCTTTCATTCATTACTTTTAGTCCTTTCCTTTTCATTCATTTCAGTCATCAGTCAATTTCATTTCATAAACATCATTTAAAAGCATAAGTTTTAACATCATCATAAACATCATTTCATACTCATTACATAGCCTCATTTAAATATCAGTTCATTGCATCATTTAAATACACTTTCATCGCATCATTTAAACATCATTCAAACCATCAAACATATACCTCAACAATTCATTTCATGAAAACTAAAGACAAGAGCTACTACATATAACTTCTATTCACATGCATCCAACTATTATTTGGGGTGCATAAATAGAGACTGTCAATGAGGGTCTTTACTTACATATACCTTTAAATATTTATACTTAGCATACTTTCATAAAACATCATTTTATTTTATTATATTTCATTTCATAAAGCATCATAAAGAGAGACAAAGAGAGACATTTCTTTTCATTTTTATATCATTAGAAAACTCTAAAGGAGAATGAACATATCACTTATTTGGACTCCATGCTATTTACATTTCATGCAGTCCATTCATGTGCGTGTCAGATGGCAACCTACATGCGTACATAACCTGAACGTCATTCTCTTTTAAAGTGCATATGTAACTTAAACTTAGAAAATACATAAACTTTTCTTCACTAGGACTTCCTTCACTTAGACACACTCTATCATCCAAGTCCATCTTCTCTGCTTTCCTTTATCACATTTCCTAAATTTTCAACCGATAGCTTGGGACCCACTTGAGGCCACCTTTCCAAACACATCATTCTACTTCAAGTGCTTATCCTTTAAAGTGAACCTCCATAATTCACTTTAAAGTTAAAACATACAATCACCTTCATCATACTCTTCCTACCAAACCATCCATCCGGATGCATAACTTGGACCAAGTTATACAACCCAATCCTAGTCAATACACACATCCATTCCTCCATTCATGCATAACCTAACCAACACTTCACCGTAATCTTAATACACAATCATAATACACAACTTTAGGCCAACCTTGAGGCTTAAACATCATGTACTCATGCTTAAGATAGATTATCCATTATATATGATAATCTGTCCGGCACATGCATCCAACCAAAATACACATGTACTCTATCCCTTTTATCGCCTAAGATCAACATATAATCCCACTAAACGTCTGCTTGTGTAAACAAGCTTCATACACCCAACACTAATGTCCAACTCAAATACATATAATCATCACGCTTCACAATCTTTCTCAATCGTCACAATCCTAACACATCACTTGACATCATGCCACTTCACAAACTAAACAGCTATCCCAACACTTTACACAATTCCCAACCAATATGACACTTTATACAATCTGCCCAACTACATAGCTTATCTCGGCACTTCACTCAATCTATGACGTACAACCATATCATGGTTACGCCACATCCAATCACTTCACACAGCACTAACTACATGGCTCATCCTTCTAGTGGCATCCTGCCATTCCACAGCTATATAACCCCGTCACTTCACAACACATTGCCATATCATTAACTACATCACACGGCACAATACCTCCATCACTTCACACTAACATTACACAATATTGCCCAACACTTCAACTACACAACCACATTACAACTTCACATCACAAATAACTCCGTTCACCGATCACAACACAGTATATTCAAAACATCATTCCAATATCAACTACGCAACAGTATAATTCTTGATGAAAAAGGGATATGAATTATACCATAGCGAGAGACTGAAAGCTTGCGTCGCTTTCAGCCTGGCATGGTCCCGCGGTGGCGGCTATGCACTTACAAGGAGGGGCCGGTTGAGGCACAGTGGTCACTGTCGTGACCTTAAAACAGGGGCTATTTTGGGTGGCTTGCAGTTAGGGTTTCCTGTACAGGGGTAGTGGGGCACGGTGGTGGAGCTCGAGGCGGTGTGAGGTGGTTGAGGCAGTGGTGGTCATTGGTGGTGGCTGGGCTGCCGTGTATGGTGGTGGAAGGGGCTGAAGGAGCGTTGGCTCACTGTTAAAGAGGAAGGGAGATCTGGAGAGGGAGAAGCCGAGAGATGGTCATGGGTGGTTGAGGCTGCTAGTGGCGGCTCACGGCTGTAGGGAGGCCAAGGTAGTGAGAAAACAGAGGAGAGAGAGGGGCATGGATCTGAGAGGGCTGGGGTTGGGTTGCAGTGGTGGTTGTGGGGTGGTCGAGGTGACCTCGGTGGCGGGCTCGTGGTGGTGCTGGCGGTGGCCTTAGGAGAAGAAAGGGCTGAGCCTGAGAGAGAGAGAAAGAGAGAGAGAGAGAGAGGATGGCCTTGGGCTGGGCTAGGCGTGCAGGAGCAAGGGCTCCGATAGAGGGCTGGCGGCAGCCTCGGCATGGTGCGGTGGTGGCATGACAGTTGCAAGCGGCGGATCTAAGGATCCCGAGAGAGGCCAGATTCGGTGGGAAGGAAGAGAGAGAGGGAGACCGGCTTGGGGGCTGGGGAGGAGGAAGAGGTGGCCGGGGAGAATAGGGGGTCGACGCCGGCGAGGGTCTAGACGACGCAGCGCTGCTGCGGCGGATGGGAAGCCGAGAGGAAGATAGGGAATCGGGGGAAGATGGGGTGTCAATTGGAGGGGAGGGGAGAGAGGGAAGAGGGAAAATGGAGAGAGGGGCTAGACGGCGGCTGGGTGTCGGTTTTTTGGATTTAATCCCATCCCTTCATTTAGGATCTCAAGATTGATTTAACGGTAAAAATTAAAAACATAAAATAAACTAATTAAAAACAAAAAATAAAAAAGAAATAGAATGGAACTAATTAAAAACCCAACTTAATTTCTAAAACTATATTCTTTTATCATAAAATAAAGGGCAGTTTAATGGGTCTCGCTAGGGATCCTGTTCAAGCATCTAATTGGTTTTTTTTTTTTTTTACGTAACGATTAAGAAAAAATTGTTTAATAATATTGTAAATGTTTTTATTTTTTAAATAATATTTAAAAGTGTTAAAAAATGATGAGAAAAAAGCAAAAAAAAAAAAAACACTTTTAAATATTTTTTTCAAATCATTTTTTTAATTTTAAATATTTTTAAAAAATAAAAAAAAAATTCACGATATTATTAAACAACATTTTCTTAATCATTACGTAAAAAACACTAAAAAAAATGGAGCTGGATAAATGAACCAGTGGGATCCCTATTATTTTCCTAAAATAAAATGATGAAGTTTGCTAAATATTTTTAAGAGAAATAAAATCATCTAAATAAGTAGAGTTTTTAACATAAAATGAAATAACGAATATTACATAATACTATATAATACTCTTAAAGAACAAAAATCATTTAAATAAAATGATTTATTAAAACTATATCATTTTCGAGACTTTACAATATATAAAGGCCTACTTGAAAATATGAGATTGGTTCAATAACACTAAAACTGCCCCATTTAAAATAATTTTAGACATTTAAAATATTTCGAGGATTTTAAAATACTCGGCTCGCTTTAAAAATCATCTGTTAAATTAAAAAAAATGACTTCAAGATTTAATGCGCAAAAGCGAGACTCGTGACCAATTCAGAGAAAAATGAATAGTTGGTCACACAATGGGCCCACGAATTTTGGCAACCTTAGCAAAGCTTCTTGAGGCAGTTTCCCTCCACCAGTGGTAGACCAACTTCTGTTCATGGTAGCCCCCAAATAGTCCCTTTATGAAAGAGGAAAATCCACCTTACCACCTTCCTTCTACACTGCAGCAGTAGCAGCCCATTTCCACTCACTATTTGCACTCTTTTGAGACCTAATCATTATCCATCAATGTGTCACTCAAGCTCATACTTCCCTTTTCAGAAGTGTATTAGGCTTGCAAGTCATTCTTTCACTTACTTCAACCCTTTTCATTTCTGTTCTTGGAAAGAACACTTAGAAACTCTCTCGGATAGTTTTCTAAAACTTTTTGTGTGCCTTTTTTTAAATTCTTGTAAATATTTTCACACAATTATTCCTTCATGAAAGTTGTTTATATTTGAGTCTAGTTTCCGTGGGTATTTTTTTGTTTGATTTCATAGTATTTGGTTTGGTCAAAACTTAATTTAAAAATGGAAAGGTAAATCTGGTCAAAAAACTGAATAGTGTATTGTATTTTGAAGTTTTTGACCAAGCAAATGGAAAAATCTTAGTCCAAGATTTTTATGTAGTATTGTAAACATGTTTATATGAATATTTGTTAGAGATTAGTAGCATGAAAAAAGCTTTTGATGAAATATTTTCTCAAATCTAGAAACCTAGAAATTGGAAGGAGAAAAACAGTTTCTATTTTAAGAAAGTTTGGATCTTTTATGGTCTATTCTTGTTCCAATGGCTTTGATAAATTTATTTGATGATCCTAAACCTTTTATCTACATGTTAGGATGTTAGTTTGAGGATTTTTTATGTTAGTTTCAAAGATATGAATTTTTTCTGCAAGAGAATACTAGGTTAGGTTAAAAGTTTGATGATTTCAACTAGATCCATATTTTAGTTTATTTTTAGCCATGTGAATTTTAGTTTAATAATTGGATCTAGTTTAGTACACATTTTTAAACCATATGATGGTTTGGTTTGAAGATCTTATCATGGTATGCATCAGATCAATTTTTTTACCTAGGCAAG
Organism: Juglans hindsii; assembly: GCA_003123825.1. Lineage (NCBI taxonomy): Eukaryota > Viridiplantae > Streptophyta > Magnoliopsida > Fagales > Juglandaceae > Juglans > Juglans hindsii. The sequence continues at coordinate 486,314 of QEOW01000125.1, read as the reverse complement.
TTGAGAAACAAATTCTGTTTTTGGCTAATGTTGGAGCCAAGTGTGTCAAGTGAGATTTGTGATTTTTGGTGACTTTTATGTATTGATTCAAAGCATGTTAGGTCTTAGGAATGTGTTATGAACATGTTAGAAGATGATTTTGAATTTTTGAAGTTCTTGAAAATGTTTTGAAATAGGTCAAACTTTGAGATTCAAGAGTTTGTATTTTAGTTAAAAAGTTTGGATCGTTTTACTGAAGTGTTTTGTGTTTTACTGAAGTGTTTTGTGTTTATGAGAAGTATATTTTGTTGGATGTTTTAAACATGTTTTTAAACTTAAGATATGAGCATCTTTGTTGCAATATTTCAATTTGATCATGAGTTTTGGAGTTGGAAAAAATTGCAACAAAAAGCAAAAGATATGGCTTTTGGAAGTTTCGTCCCTATGATGTTTTTCATAGTTGTGCTTGATTTTAATTTTTTTAAGTTGATATTTGAGTTTAGGACTAAATTTACATGAAAAATGTAAATTTTGACATTTTTGGAGTTAAGATGTGAAATCCTTAAATTATGGGTAAAATGGTCATTTTTCCACATGTAGAGAGTAAAAATGGTAATTTTATTCTAAGTTAGCATTTTTCATGTTTCTAATTATTAGTAATAATATTTGAGACTTGCGCACGGGAACGTATGGGCTGAGCTTATTGGGACAATGGTTAGAGAAACTCTTGGTAATGCACCTACATCTACACCTACCCCACCGCCTCCTCCAGAAGCTACGGCAGGGAAAAGACGTAAGGTAGCATGGGCTGAGAGCCTCTCACAAAACCCTTTACTAGTCCGTCAATCTACTAGTCTTCAATATACGGAGGTAGACAGATATTTGATAGGAGATTTTCTCCCATATATACAAGAATTTGATATATTAGAATGGTGGAAGACCAATGCTGTGAAATATCCTGTCATTAGAGAGATAACTCACAATATTTTGGCCATCCCTATTAGCATCGTTGCCTCAAATTCGGCCTTTAGAAACGAACGGCGCATATTGGATCTATTTTGGAGTTTATTGTCTACTACTACTGTGGAGGCATTAATTTGCACGCAGAATTGGACCAACGGGACGGAAATTCATGTTTATGATGTTCTTAACTTTAAGGGGACCGACGAGAAGAAGGGTGGTGATTAGCCTAGATCCGGTAATCGTTGATTTCATTTTATTATTTTCATTTATTTATATTCATTTCAGCGGTATTAATTTCAAATTTTATTGTTGTAACAATACATGAGATGATGTCTACCCCGCTGCAGTATGACTTAGCAGTATTGGACCCACCATTGTCATTTGCCATGTGTTTGTATAATTTGTACTGTCATATGTGCAACTCAAGCCACAATCCTAATCCCAACCCCAAGGACCAAAATTCAAATGATTTATTCTCATCTTGTTCCTCATCTCATCTTGGTTAGCCAGATTTTAGTTTTAAATTTTTTCATTTTTACTATATGTTTGTAATTTTAATTTTTGTTTCTAGTTTATAATTCTAATTTATTTTCCTAATAAATTTTTAGGGCTCGTTTGTTTTCAGAGATGAGATGAGATGAGATGAAATTAAAATTAAAAAGTTGAATAAAATATTGTTAGAATATATTTTTTAATATTATTTTTATTTTGGGATTTGAAAAAATTGAATTGTTTATTTTATTTTGTGTGGGAATTTGAGAAAGTTGTAATGATGAAGTGAGATGAGATGAGATGAGATGAGATTAAAATTAAAAAGTTGAATTAAATATTGTTAGAATATATTTTTTAATATTATTTTTATTTTGGGATTTGAAAAAATTGAATTGTTTATTTTATTTTGTGTGGGAATTTGAGAAAGTTGTAATGATGAAGTGAGATGAGATGAGATGAGATGAGATGTTTCCTGAAAACAAACGAGGCCTTAATGTTTCAGATTTTATGATCTCACAGCAGGCAGCACTAATTACATATCTTTCCACCCTTGGCCACCCACCCCAAATGTCAAACAACTCACTTAGTTCAGTTGCATTCAGTGATTCAGTTATTTGTAATGTTGATACAATGTTTTATATTTGTAATTTTGTAATTGTTTTCTCTTAATTTTTATTATTGTAATAGCTTAGTTATTATTATTAATTTATTAGGTAGTAGCAATATTTCATTTTCTCCTAAATTGTATATTATTTTTATTAGTGTAAATTCTTTTTTTTTTTTTTGGTTAATTTATGGGCCTATTTCAGCGGTTTCTAGGCTATTTTGAGCCCAAAAACATGTTCTAAGCCGATGGCCCATTTTGGGGGGAGGGAGGGGGGATGCATAGTGTGTCTGACCCTGCACCCCTGTACCCGAACGGGCTACCCCACCCCTGCACACTGGGGGCGGGTTTTGGGGTACAAAACCCCACCCACGCCCATGCGAACGTGGGGGTGGGAAGGGGACTACCCCGCCACGCAGGGTGTGGGTAGCATCCCTAGGTAAAATGGTAATTTTACTTTGAATTAGCATTTTTCATATTTTTAAGTCATTAGTGATAAAGTTTCTAACATTTAGAACTCCTACTTACAGTTTCTCGTGTTTTATGTTTTGTCTCTTCAAACGCAACGATCACTGTAAGTTAGCTTCTAACTTACTATCAAATTATTGTGGATATAGCTCAAGTGGGTTACTTCGAGGAGGGAGGACCTATGCAGCCAAAGGAATATCCATGGGGCATTGTCCCCATTAAGTTTACAATATTTTGTAATTTAGGATGTTTATTCTATTTAGGTGATGAATAGTATATGATGTAATATTATTTGGGTTGGGCGATCAACAGATTTGGTCTATAATTACCTTATTGATGAAGTGATAATAACTTATGGATACTATTACTATTGATGGGTAAGTAATATACAAATCTCTGGTACTATTAATATTAGTTTATGACTAATACTTTACTACTTTTGCAGCAACTTTAATACGCGCGTGTGCATGTCATACTATCACTGTAACGCCCCGATCTCAGAGGTCCGGAGAGTTAGCACTTAATACCTAATATCAACTTAAATAACACGACTATAAAATCCAAAAAATTCCATAAAATATTAATCCATTTAATCAATCCAAATATCAGTTCCTCCATGGGGACAATAAATAAATTCCCAATAACATAAATTAGAAATTTTCCAAAAACTCAAAAATATTTTCAACTCATCAAATCAAAATACCCGAAAAATAAATCAATTTACTAACTACGACTCGCAAATAAACACTTGTACCCTCAGACACTTATTCCACTACGATCATCACACCTTACTAAACTTTCTACTCTTGTTCTCCAGCTGAACCATCAAAATTATCTGAAAAAAATAATTTGAGATAAGGGGTGAGTTGTCAACAACTCAGTAAGCAGAGGACATAAACTAGTATGTAAACATGAGCATTTACAGAGTTCAGAATGCAGAACAAAAATATTTTCTTTCAAAATGCAGAATCAGAATAATGTTTTCAAAATGCAGCGTCAGAACATGTTATTAAAAATATTAGAGCGAAAGTTCAAAAATATTCATAATGAAAGTCCATTTGGTATAACATAAATTGAAACATCACATCTTATCTTATCATATCAGAATAAATACCATATTTAACTCCCGTGGTAGGATTGTGCAAACCCCGGTAGCTAACCGAGCAGAAATAGAATGTGAATCTTCCCCTTATTCATTCTCGGAGCCCCGAGTGTGTACATAGGAAAGACCACGCAGAAAAACCATTTTGTTTCCAAAGTGGGTGCAACAGAAACAAAAACGTTGGTACCAACCCGAACAGAGGCCACAATTTTACACCCGTGGTAAGGTCAGAACGGAACAGTAACAGAAACAGAATGTTATGCCAAAGATTTTTTAGAAAATCACATCAAATTAGATTAGAGTACAGAAAATCTTCAGAACAGAACAAAATCATATCACAACATAATTTATGCACAAATTTCATATTCGCTTTCTTTTTCAAAGTTCAGAAACATAATGTCAAAAATAAGCTCATGTCTACACCAGTCATGACAGAAAATAATTTCTTTTTAAACAGAATCTCATGAGCAATGCAGAACAAATAACTGAGCTAGCTCAAATTTATTTTCATAATCAAATATATATATTTTTCAAAAAAATCAACCTCAGCTCATTTTATTTTAATGCAAAGTCTAGCATAGGNATATATATATATATATATATATATATATATATATATATATATAAATACACCTTAAGAAGAAAACTAGCGATGAACATACACATATTAATAATAGAAGTGCAGCGGCGGCAAGGACTCACTAAGAAGGTAACGTGCGACGGCACAATGTGCGAAGGGAGGTGGTGAAGTCGGCGAAGCACTGAGAGAGAGAGAGCAATACGGTGAGGGAAACAGATAGTGAGGGAGAGACGGAGAACAAGGGAACGAAAACTCACCGCGAAGGAGGAGCTGCGTAAGGTGCGGAGATGAAGATGGCTGTCCCGGCAGCATCAAACGTGCAGGAAGGAGTTGTGCAAAGAGCAAGGAGATGGACAGTGGCAACATCGGCGGCTGGGTGGTAAAGACGAACTCACGGTGGCCGAAACAAAGTGCTCCATTTTGAGATGCGGAAACTGGGGTGTTGATGCGTGCAACAAAGCTTCTACGTTGGGCGGCTAAGTGTGGCATACAATGGTGCAGGGTAGAGCAGTAGAGGTTTAAAGAGTGGCTCGGTGGCTTACGACTTGCGTGGGAGACCTGTTAGACCCCCACGTCGAGTTGCCTATAGAGATGCCGCACATGCCCTAGTCATGGTGGGGACAAGCACCTTGGCTAGCCCACAAGCATGCCTTGGCTCGTGGGGTGACACGCACAGGGTGCCCAGCATGCATGCATGTCTTGGTCTGTGCGTTGGCACACACGGGGCGCCCAACATGCGGGCTAGCGAGGCTAGTGAGAGCCTGTCCGCACGCGCAGGCATGCGTCGCGCGGCAATGCGAGCAGGCATGCGCCGCACGCTCATGCGCGCAACACTGGACCGCGCGCGCATGTGCACGACATTACAAGCAGTAGCACGCCTCGCACGCTTGCGAGTCTCAGTGCGCAAGCCCATGCGCACCTTGATGGGCTGCATGGCCCTTGCGCACCCATGTGCCACAAGGCCATGCGCGGCACCTCCAGCCCACCCAGTGCTCACACGCGCACACATGCACAGCCCTGCCGCACACCAGTGAGGTTAGTGGCATACCTCACGGCACGCCATCCAACGCACGGCTCCAGCCCATGCCTTGCAGAGCAGGTCAGTGGCATGCCCACCAGGCATGCCATCCAGCGCATGGCTCCAACCCATGCCCTGCAACCTTAGCGTCTAGGCCACCAGCCTGGGCCATGCCGTGCATCACCATAGCTCACCATCAGCAAGCCATGCCGCACCACCTAACCATGGACCAGTCTGAAGACCACCATGCACCAACTTAGCCCACCATGGGTCATGCATGCCACAGCTAGCCTTGGTCCATGACCACTATCATGTTATTTATTTTATTTATTTAATTTGATTTATTTATTTATTTTCAAATGACCTATTGGGGGTTTCCAATTTGTATTGCTTATAAATAGGACATCTTTCATTTGCTTTAGAATCTTTTGACAAATTCCTAGAGGGAAGACTATTGTTTGAGAGATCACAAACCGATGTCATTGCACTTGGGCTCTTTGAGTGAAATTCATGAATCCCTAAGAGAGAATCACACTTTGCAATTCTTTGAATAAGTGTGATTCATTTATCTTGTTTCTTGCAACTTGGTGCAATTCGTGAATCCAAGTTGAGTTTATCAATATATGAGGTTTATTCAATTATTGATCAATTCGTGAATCAAGTATTGAATTATCACTGTTTGTCCATTTGATCATTCAAGTTCATAAGTATTTTGCTTTTGTTCTTGAGTGTTCTTCATTGTTCTTGGTGTTCATCATATTTTTTGCTCTTCCAATCCATCCAAAACACAAAAGTCGGCCAACCTAGTGTTTGTCAACTTTTCTTAAATTGTTTGCCTCTTCAATCTTTGCCCTAGCCGAAACACATTACCCTTGCCAAGTCCCACTCAATTTTGGCAACTACTTACCATATTAGGAGTGACCTAGCCGCCCACTCTTCTATCCAAATTAGAGTTCCTATAATTTAGGAACCCTAGTTGACCCAATCACCACACTATAGCCGGCCATTCCCTTTCCAAATTGAGTTCCAAGATTTTAGGAGTCTTTCCTAAAATCTGGTCGTGCGTAGAGGAGTCTTCTGCAGTGGCTATCTCTCGGTGTTGGTGGTTTGCGGTGGAGGGGGGTCTGGCTGAGGAGGGCAGCAACTGAGTTTCGGTAGTGGGAAGCTGAGAGGAGAGGGGGGAAAAAAAAAAGAGAACGGCTATACTAGGTTTTTGTCGAGAGATGAAGAACGTGTGCAAATATATGTGATGTGAAAATCCTAGAGAGACGAGGGAGACGTGTGCGGATGAAAGGCTGAGTCGAGCGTGTGCATGGAGTGGATGAGAGGAAGACTTAAGGGCGAAAAAGAAAATAAACCGAAAAAAAAACATGCGGGGAAGTTAACGTGTGGAAATAAAATAAAATAATTAAACTAAAAAAAATAAATAAATAACAAAAAATTGAGCTTGATTGGGTCCTGGTGTTACAATCACACAAGCTCCAATTTTATGTGAGGGATGTAGCCTATTTGGCAAGCATCCTAGGCATCGCAGTTCCTCGCCAAACAATAAATGTGGGTCGGGGGAGCCACACACTCAAACCACTCAAGAAGTAGAACGGCCATGGTATTTGGAGAGTGGAGCCAAGGGAGTAGGGGTGCTACCCGCCCTTTACGGGGCGGGGTAGCCCCCACCCCGTCCCCGTCCCCCGCATGGGCGGGGGGTGTTTTTCGACCTCGCCCCCGGAGTGCGGGGGCGAGGGACCCCATCCTGGATAACGGGCTGCGGGTGGAGGGGGTCCTCCATCCCTCCCCCCCGCGCACGTGGACCCAAAGGCCCAGAAGCGGTTTTTGGGCCATAATGGCCCAGAAATCGTTGAAATGGGCCAAAAATGGCCCAGAAATAGCTTCTAAGCCATTTTGGGCCCATAAAAATAGAAGTTTTTTTTCCAAAAAAAAAAGAAAGAGTTTAAAAAAGGAAAAAAGTTACATGAATAAAAATAATATATATATAAACAATTTTATATAATTAAGACTCTAATGAAGTATTACTATAGACTACAAGTCTACTACATAATAAACTAATAAATAATAATAATAACTAAGCTATTACAAAAATAAAATGGAAAGTCTAAACAATTACAAAATTACAAAGAAAAAAATGTCCAAGGGACCTGTTATTACAAATCAAATACATAATACGTACAACTGATTCAAGTTTCAATATTCAATATTCTAAGAAATTAATAATTTAAAAAAAAAAGCGAGCTGTTTGGGTTCAATCCGAAACCCCGAATTGAAACCCCTAAATTTCAAGAATGGGTTTCGGATTAGAACCCTAAATTGATTTAGGGTTCCAAATCTGAACACCCAGAGGCCAGAAGTAGTGAAATACAAACGACAAAAAAACAAACACACAACGAATCAAACATATGCACAAATTTCTCCACAGCACACAAATTCACAATTATTCTCATCCTCCATCTCCGATTCAACCCATCATTCCTCCAATCTACAATCCAAAACTAAGAAAATAAAATCTAGGGTTTTGGATTTCTTACCTTTGAGTGGCGGGGAATGCGAAGTTTCAAAATATACTTTGTATAAGAGTCAACGTCGGTGGAGTGACTGGAGTCCCGGTGGTCTTGCTCGTGCAATCATGCGAGACAGAGAGAGAGAATAGATCAAGCGAGAGAGAGAGTGAGTGAGTGAGTGAGTGAGTGAGTTTGAGAGTGAGAGAGAGGAGAGTTCGAGAAAGAGGTGTCTGGACGCGGAGGGGGGGGGGGGAACCTTAACTCTAAGGCGCTGTTTCACTATTAGTTAAGGCTTAACTAAACTCTAAGGCGCTGTTTCACTTACTTATGGGTTCTTTTATTTATTTATATATATAATTTTAATTATATATATATATATATTACGCGGGCGGGGGAAAAGCAGAGCGAGGCTTCGCCCCTTCCGTCCCTCGCCTCCACAGGAGCCCTGGGGTGCGGGCGGGGCGAACGGGGTGGGTCATCAGGGTGCGGGGCCCCACTGCCCACCCCTACAAGGGAGTGATAAAAGTTAAAGTTGGGAATGGATGAGGTTTGCTCATAAATCACACTTGTTCTTCTTTCTTGAACTTTTCTTTTGAAAATATTGTACACTTCCCACATGCCTCCTCAAATCTTCTCTCTATTCAATGCTTTTTGTAAAGATGGTAACTGTTTTTTTCATTTTAACTAATTCTTACTTTGTTGTCAAGGATACATAGACTAAGGAAACGCTCCTCCAAGGGTCGAGTGAAGAAGGGTTATACCCCATTTACCTTCAACAGTTGAAGCCCAATAAGGCCTCGTCCAAGATAACTCTGCTTTCATCTTTTACTACATTTCTAGGAGTCACAACCCTTGTCCAAGTCGGGCATGCTCGATTTGGACATCCCTCAGAGTCTGTAAGTCTCTTATTCTAGTTTCTGGTTCCACCAAATTGTGTCATGTGTGTGAGTCATGTCAAATGGCCAAGAGCCATAAACTCCTTTTGGTGGACTCTCAACACCAATCGACACGACCTCTTGAACATGTCCATTCAGATGTGTGGACCTCCCTTGTAATGTTAATTAGTGGCTGTAAATGTTATATCTTATTTATAGATGATATCTTTCATTTATCTTGGTTATTTCCTCTCAAGCAAAAATCTAATGTCTCCTTATGTTTTTTTTAAGTTTAAATTCTTAGTGGAAAACCTATTCTCTTGTAAAATTATACATCTCCAAATTGACAATGGTAGAGAATATGCCTCCACTTCCTTCAAAAATTTCCTAGCAAACCATGGAATCCTACACAAGCTTACATGCCCACACACCTCATAACAAAATGAAAGTTTTGAGAGAAAATATTTACATGTCACCAAAATGGACCTTGCTCTCCTTACTCAATCCCATCTACCTTCCTCACATTGGGTAGATGCCGTTCTCACAACCGCATACTTGATAAACCGCATGCCATCTCTAGTTTTAGACAACCTGTCTCCCTACTTCAAATTGTTCAACAATCATCCAGACCATTTCATCCTCAAGACCTTTGGTTGCACTTGCTTGCCCCTCCTTCGATCCTACACACCTCACAAGCTCTCTTATCATTGCAAGATACGTGTATTCATTGGTTTTGCTGCTAATCAAAAGGCTATTGATGCCTAGATGTTCAAACTAACCCCGTCTACATTTTTAGACATGTAGTATTTGATGAAAGGAGCTTTCCAGCTGCAGGTACAACAAATATCTCCCCTTCCACTACATCCTAAGAGGAAGCTTCCCTAGCCACTGCTCCTCCTCCGATAACAAGTAATACTTTCACACTACCTTTAACCATCCACCCCTTAATACTTTACCTCAGCCAATATCACCTCCAGAACACCATGTTCCAGACACAAGTTCCTCCTCACATGAAGACTCACCAACCTTTGAACTGTTCTCGCCACCTCCTCCCACTCTCCCAATCATATCAACACTTGCTCCCAAACTAACTCCCTTAAACCAAAACGTTTCCTGGATTTTAAACTTTATCATTCTACTCGCCATACCATATGTGGCCCTTTCTTCCATTAGCCTACCATTGGAACCAAAAACTTTTGCCCACCTAGCGAGTGATAAAAATTGGCTTGCAGCTATGAAGGCTTAGTTTTTTGCAAACAAGACCTAGATACTTTTTTGCTGACCACCTCAGAAGCATATTATACATAATAGGTTCTAGTGTGGACAATTCTCTCTTTTATCGTACTAAGCATAACATCTCTATTTTTTTCCTCATTTATGTAAATGATATCCTTGATTAGCAACTCATTTATTGTTGTCTCTAGTCTCATCTCTAAGCTAAGGTGTGAATTTGCAGTAAAGGACTTGGTTCCCCTCCATTATTTTCTTGGCATACAAGCTCACCACGCCAAACATGGCCTCCACCTCCATCAAAGCAAGTACATTCTTGACCTCCTTCACCATATCAAAATGATTGGCTGCAAACCAACTCCTACCCGCTATAACTTGGGTAACAAGATGTCTAAACGCACTAGGGATCCCTTATACAACCCTAAAGAGTACCTCCACATTGTATGTGCACTTCAGTACTACACCCTAACTCGACCAAATGTTTCATATGGTGTTAACCAACTTTGTCAGTTCCTGCAATTATCCCACTTTAGTAAATCTCACAGCAGCTAAACAAGTGTTAAGGTATCTCAAGGGAACACTTGAACTTGGACTGCATTATACAAAAGGGTCTCTCGGGCTTCATGGGTTCTATGATTTTGATTAGGCATGCAATCCTAATGACAGAAAATCCACATGCAACTAGCTATTGCATTAATCTAGGTTCTTGTCTTATATCATGGTTAGCCAAGAAACAACCCTTGGTTGCACGTTCCAAACCGAGACTGAGTGTATATATAGAGCCATGGCTCTTACTCCGACTAAACTATACTGGGTTCGAATGTTGTTTAAGGAGTGTGGTCTGCCTTTCAAGACTCCTCATTGTCTCTGGGTTGATAATCTTGGTGCTCTATCTTTGTCCTCCAACCCAATGTTCCACGCATGCACCAAACATATAGAGGTCGACTACCAATTCATTACGGAAAAAACGTTTTCAACAGAGACATCCTGGCTTACTACATCTAAATTGTCTCTCAACCTTCAGATATTTCTATCAAAGGTTTGACAACCATACGCTTCCTTTAACTTTAGGAAAACTAATGGTTTGACAACTCCCCATGATCTTGCTGGGGAGTGTTAACCATGATACCCAAACAACTCAGTTACATGATAGTTCAAAGTCCATAAATAATCAATTTCATCAACCAATAGCAACTCACTCATTAGAGGACTCTACACCAACTTAACATGATTAAATGCATCAGGATTTATCTTATCATTACACCGACTCAGTCTTATCACATAAAGCTTTGTAACTTATCTTTACGACTTATCTTATCTGGAGATAATCTTATCCCTCTAGTAGTTGTTACGGTTTTGTATTCTTTAGAGGCCTTATAGATTCTATATATATGGAATGACACAAACAGTGATCAATTGAACCATTCTAAAACATAGTTACTAACTCCAAATAGATAACACGAATTGTAGCTTTTAAGTTAGATAAAGCTGAATGACTTTCTCTTTGTGGGATTTGATCAATAGAGTTGTCCATATGACAATTCACTACAACAAGTCTTACCTTAAAAGTATAAGAATTCAATCTCGAAAGCATGTTGGTATCTAGGTTTGAAATTTGAAAACTTTAATAAATTTGCTTGCCATTGCAAAATACTATGGCAACCTTAGTAGGGCAGAGCCAAGGAACTAAACAAAACCAGTTAAGTACAGAATTGGAAGAATTTGCACCACACGCAAATGTTATAAAACACCATATGACCATGTCTATTTGGAAAAAAACAACTAAGCAAAAAAGTATTTCGTGTGAAATTAAGTATTTGGTGCAGCTTTCATGTCCGAAAAGTGGGATGATTAGAGGCGTTAAGATTGTATATAATGGAAAAAACTTCTACATTTAAAAGTAGCCCCGTTAAGTAGCACACCCACATACCCTCCACATCAACTGGACTGAAATGTTAATTTTACCCTCATTTAAAATGCAGCATTCTATTTACTCAGAGGCTCACCCACGGGAGATAAATCTCAGAGGCAACTAATGAGCTTCACCCACGGGATGGGAAACAAGAAGACTGAGGCATTACAAGACAAAGTTATGGGAGGAAAGACCAATGCCCTTAAGTCGTTCGACTGAAACCATCCTCCATTCTCTTCTCCTCTTTTAGCCACCAATCGTTGGTGAATTTTTTGGGATACTTAGTTCGTATTTCATATACACTACTATCATAATTCATATTTCCCTTCCAGTTAGGGTTTTGGTTTTTTATGTTAATTTTGAGATTTTCTATAGGTTATAGGTTTTTCTACTGGTTTTGTGGGCGAAATGTAGTTTTGTTACCTCGAGAAAAAGACTCACTTCTTTGATTGAGAAGAACTGAGAAGGCTTCTGTCTATTAGTTGTGCGTTTGGATGGGTGAAATGCTTTTCTTTTGCACTGAGAAAAAGGCTTCTGCTTTGTTTTTGTTTTTTTATTAATAGAGCTTATCCACTTTGGCTTGGTGTGCAAGGTGTGCTATTAATTAGGCTTCCTTGTAGCACTTCAATTAACATATATAGATAGAGCCCATCAAAAATTCAACAGAGGAATTTTATTAGGTTTTAGGAACTTTGTTAAAACTCAAAAGTTTTCATGAATCAATCCAATTGCGAAGGTTTTTAATCTATTAGCATAGTCAATTTTGCTACTCACTATGGTGCCAAAAAATGTAATTTTACTTATTTGAGGTACTTAGAAGCATGAGAATTAGAAACGGTCTGCGCCATTACTTGTGTTTGAATATTTAGGATTTAATGGCGCAATAAAACCATTTTCGATTTCCGAAATAACGCTTGTTCAAAAATGTGTTTTGATTATTTTAATACACTTCAGAGTCGAATTTCGATAAACGATTTGCACTTTAAGGTTAGTATGAATATTTAGTATATTACAATGCAAAGTTATTTTTCACTTTTTCGGAATGAATAGTAACCTCAATGTTAGTACCTACCTAGAGCAGTGTTTTCAAAATCACAGTGTGAAATGTCCAAATTAGGTTAAAGAAATTTTATTTGGACACTTGACAAGATTTTAGTCACACTTGGTGAATAGTATTGGACACTTAGCACCAAGAGGAACCATGAGATGGAAATATAAAGGAAATCAAGTTTTGTGATCATGCCACCTAAGCCAACTATTTATCCAACTACCTAATTTGTGCCAAACCAAAGAGGGTTTCAACTCTAGTAAAACTCCAAATACTTCGAATCCAATTGAAACCCAAAAAGTTTGGAGAAAACCGAAATCTTAAATGATTTCCCCAAACACCAAAGTTTGCCTCCAAACCCTAAATGAACCTAATTTTATCTTAGTGTTTATCACATGATTAAATCACTTTCAAAAACTATTAACCACTCAAATTCATGTTATTATATTATTATTTATTCTTTTAAACATTGGTAATTTTATTGGGTCTGGCAAAATTGAATTTTGACTTGATAGCAACCCAAATGCCATCCAAACCTGTTGAAACCTTAAATCGAAACTTATTCGGTTAAGGACCACGAAATTGAGCCACCAAAGCAAGGCTTGTGCAGGAAGTTTTCCCCTGCCATGACAGTCCTCACACTACCCAAAGCAGCTCCAAACAGTGCATGATGGGAAGGCGAAAAGCCACCTCACCACCACCCTTCACAAGGAAGCTTCCTTGGCAGAAAACCATTTATTGTTTCCCATGGTTTTGCCCCTTGTTTTGGCCGACCACCCCATCATTCTAAGTGTCATTCACACCCCCTCATATCACCCTCTAGATTTGTATGAGGCATCAAGGTCTTTTCCCCTTTCCTTTGGTCACTTTCCAACTCTTTTCTTGGAGACAAAACTAGAGAAGCCCTATGGTAAATTTTATGTCTTACCTTGCTCGACTTTTTCTGAAGCAGTTGTAAGTATTTTCTTACAAAATATCCTTCACTAAAGTTGTTCCTCTTAGAGTCTAATTTCCATTGATATATTTTATATTTATTTTCATGCTCGTTTGATGGATCAAAAGTTGGTTTAAGCATGTAGAGGTCATTTTGGTGATAAACTGGACAATGTGTGATATTTTAACGATTTTGACCAAGTTATTGGCAAGATCGTGATCTTATTTTTTTATGAAGTATAGTTAACATGCTAATATATAAGATTCATAATGATTCGTTGTACGTTATAAGCTTTTGATGAAATTTTTATTAGATCCAAAAAGTTGAAAACTAGAAGGTTGAAAATAGTTTCTATTTTGAATAAGTTTGATCTTTTGTTGAGAAAGCTTGCTCCAATGGATTTAAAGATATGATGTTTTATGCATGAAGGAGTTCGGTTAGGTCATGTATTTGAGATTTTCGGGTAGACTAATGTTTTGATTCATTTTTGCCATGTGATCTTGCGTTTGATGCTTGCATCTACTTTAGGACATGACTTTTAACCATATGATGCGTTTGATCATGCTATGTTTCGGATTAAAGGGGTTTGATCAAAACCAAACCGCATAGGAATCGGTTTTGGGGAAAGTGTTAGGGCTAAATGCCTCAAGATGGATTTTTGTATTTTTGTGGTTTTGGCTTGATGGTTCAAATTATGTTAGTTCTTAGGAGTATGTTATGAATGTATGTTTTTGAACTTTTGGACTTCTTGTAGTTGTTTTAAAAAGATTTCTTATTTTTGTGAAGTAAGTTTTGTTGGCTTTTCTTGTATGTTATTTGATCATAGGATATAATTTTACATGTTGCAATATTTTGGTTTTAAGTGTGAGAAATGAGGTTTGATAGAATTGCAACAAAAATCAAGGGATTTTGCCTATGTATGTTTTGGCCTTGTCATGGTTGGCATAGTTGTGATGTGTTTTTAATTTTTCTAATTAGATATTTAGATTTAAGACAATATTTACATAATGAATGTAAATTTTAGTATTTTGGAGTCAAGATGTGAAATCCTTAAGTTATGGATAAAATTGTCATTTTTCAGCATATAGAGGGGTAAAATGGTAATTTTACTTTAAGATAGTATTTTTATGTTTCCAAACTGTTAGTGATGAGTTTCGGACGCTTAAAAATATCTACTTAGCAATTCTCGTATTTCAAAACTGTTAGTGATGAGTTTGTGATGTTTAAGTTATAGTGACCATTGCATGATGGATAAAAGTGTGTGAAATACGAGAAACGGTAAGTAGAGATTTCTAAGTGTCCAAAAATATCACTAACAGTTTAGAAACATAAAAATACTATATTAGGGTAAAATTACCATTCTACCACTTGACATGCGGAAAAATTACCATTTTACTCATAATTTAAAGATTTTACATCCTAATTCCAAAACTCACCAAAATTTACATTCATCATCTAAATTTTGTACTAAATCCAAATATCTAATTAGAAAAATTTAAAATATATCACAACTTTGTCAACTATGACAAGGCCGAAACATACATAAGTCAAATCCCTTGATTTTTGCTGCAATTCTATCAAAGCTCATTTCTCATGCTTAAACCAAAATATTGGAACATCTAAAATCATATACTATGATCAAATAACATACAAGAAAATCCAACAAAACTTACTTCACAAAATCAAAAATCTTATCAATGCAAAACTTCATGTTTCTAACCTTAAGCACAACCCTTGACTTTCAAGGTTTCATCTCTTTTTAAAACAACTCCAAGAAATACAAGATTTCAAAAAAATTCTTCCAATACATTCTCAGCATATTCCTAATAACTATCGTGCTTTAAATCATCAAGTGAAAACCACAAAAATCACTGAATGCCTTCTTAAAGTACTTGGCCTAAACACTTTCACCAAAACCGATTCTTATGTGGTTTGGTTTTGATGAAACCATTTGATCAGAAACATAGCAAGAAATAAATCACAAATCAACATCATATGGTTAAAAGTCATGTCCTAAAGTATATCCAAGCATCAAACTCAGGATTACAAGGCAAAAATTGAATCGAAACATCAATTTGCCTAAAAACCTCAAATACATGACCTAACCAAACTCCTTCAAGCATAAAAAATCATCTCTTTAAAACCAACACCAAAAATCCTTAAAGTAACATCCTAACATGTAAATAAAAGTCTTAGGAACATGATATAAAAATATTAAAGCCATTGGAGCGTGCTTTCTCAACAAAATATTCAAGCTTATTCAAAATAAAAGGTGCTTTCAACCATCCAGTTTTCAACTTCTTGGAACTAAGTAAAACTTTCATCAAAATCCTATAAAATGCAATGAATATTCATCAATATTATATATTGGCATGTTAAAAATACTCTATAAAAAATTTAGACCAAGAGCTTGCTAATAACCTGGTCAAAATCATCAAAATATCACACATTGTCCAGTTTATCACCCAAAATGACCTCTTTATTCTTAAACTCAATATTCACCATCAAACGACCACGGAAATCAACATAAATCATACCAAAAGAAACTAGACTCGAAGTGAACAACATTTGTGGATGAGACTTTGTGAGAAAATACATAAAACGACTTGAAAAAAGTCAAGCTATAAAATCTGTCTGAGAGCTTCTCTGATTTTCTCTCCAAGAAAGGGGTTAAAAAGTGACCAAATGAAAGGGTAAAGGACCAGGACGCCTCTTACACATCTGGAGGGTGAATTAAGGGGAGTGAATGACACTTATAGTGATGGGGGTGCTACCTAAAACCAAGGACAAAACCATGGGCAATAGTAAATGGTTTTCAGCCAAATAAGCTTCCTTGTGAAGGGTGGTGGAAGAGGTGGCTCTTGGCCTTCGTATCATGCACTGTTTGGAGCTACCTTAGGTAGTGTCAGGACTACCATGGCAGGGGAAAACTTCCTCCACAAGCCTTGCTTTGGTCGCTCAATTTTGTGGGCCTTAACCGAATGGGCTTCCATTTAGGATTTCAATAGGGTTTGGTTGGGGTTTTGGTTGCTATCAAGTCAAAATCTAATTTTTCTTGATCCAATAGGATCTACTCTTTAATTATAGTCAAAGTCGTACTTAGATGATTTTTGCGCTTCTCCTCGCTCTTCGAGTAGATTAGGATGTCATCAATGAATACGACAACAAAATTATCTAGATAGGGTCTAAATATTCTATTTATCATGTCCATGAATGTTGTTGGAGTATTGGTTAACCCAAAAGGCGTCACCAAAAACTCGTAGTGGTCATACCTTGTCTTAAAGACAGCTTTCGGCACATCCTATTCCTTGACTTTCAACAGATGATAACCTGGTCGTAGATCGATCATTGAAAATGCTGCTGCTCCTTGTAATTGATCCAGTAAATCATCCTTGGTAACGGACACCTGTTCTTGATCTTCACCTTGTTCAGCTTTCTGTAGCCTATGCACATCCTCATGGAACCATCTTTCTTCTTTACGAATTTCACATGTGCTCCTCAAGGCGAAGAATTAGGATGAATAAATACTTTCTCTAATAGCTCCTCCAACTACACCTTGAGCTCTTTCAATTCAGCGGGGTTCATACGATACAGTGCCTTCTATGTCGAAGCTGTCGTAGGTTCCATCTCTATTTTGAATTCTATTTCTCTTTGCGGTGGTAATCCAAGTAACTCATCAGTGAAAACTTTGGAAAAGTCTTCAACTAAGGGTATTCCATGGATTTCTTCACTCCCAACTGTCTTCTTCACAGTCATTAATAAAAATGCTGAGGCACCATCCTCGATGCACTACCTAGCTTGCAAAGCCAAAATTACTGGAGAGGTGGCCTTAACCGACGCTCTTGCATAACTTATTTTGTCTTCACTTGGGTGTTCAAACACAATTTCTCACTTATTACAATCTATCTTAGCATGGTGCTTGAATAGCCAATCCATCCCCAAGATTAGGTCAAACTCGATCTGACCGAAAACTAACAAGTCAGCTTTCAACGTTCTTCCTTCTAGCTCCACGGGACAATCCTTAACTGAACAGGTACAAGCTATCGTATTCCCATCAGGAATCGTCACTATAACCCTTTGAGGTAATAGCTCAGTCTGCAAACTACAAATTTGTGTAAACACTGCAGACACAAAGGACTGCGACGCGCCCGAATCCAATAGTGCACAAATAGTTAACCTTAATTGGTTAACATTTCTTAAAAATAATATAACGCGATACTACTATTAGTACCAATCATATCATTCGAGCTAAAAACAACTGCACAAATAATAATAAAATACCAATGATAACGTCACTCAGTCTCTGATGTGTTAGCATCAATATAACATGGGGTTATTGCAAACACGCACGTTGGGACGTGGGGCCTTGGCTTGTTATCATCAGATTCACTACCTTGTGCGGTGTTGGAAAAATATATTATCAAGTGTCTAGGCTTCCCACATTAGAAACAAATTCTATATCTATAGCGACATTCTCCTTGGTGACGCTTTCCAACTTTGGGCACAACGAGTGGAAAGACGGCGTTTGTCCTCCTATTGATATACCATTGCCTTTAGCCAAGCTAGGAAAAGATCTTCTCTTCCCAGCACTACCGCTTGCACCAAACGACATGGTCCTCTTTCGTATAGCATTGATCTGGACAGCCAGACCTCTCTGCTCAGCTTCTGTTATTGCAACCATGTTTACCAACTCCTAGTAAGTTTCTATTCGGTGACAAGCCACTTGGTTACGGATCCTAGACTAAAGTCCTCCTTGAAACTTCTACGCCTGCATCCTCTCTGTGGAAATCAGGTGAGGTGCTAACCTCCCTAATGTCATAAACTTGGCGGCGTATTGCTTTAAACTTCTCATAGGAACAATCCCTAACTTTGGGACTACGTGTGTGCACTTGCTGCTTTTCGAATGTCTAAGCACGTTAGTCAGCAGACGTATAACTTTAGCAAATCCTTGTTCCTTATCCATCGGGGGATTCTTATTTTCTTAGTTGATATCTCCACCAAGGTTCAGAGATATCCTACCCAACGTCATGTGTCACTTCCTGAAATACACGGGCACACGTATCAAAACCACGTACTAGCTCTTATACTTCAAGAAATTCAAGCCCAACAAAGATTAAAATTTCAATCCTAATATTTGGTACGATTCCTAAGGACATGTGGTTTTAACTCAGAGACGTATTATTCTGATACCACCCTGTGATGCCCCCAAATTTCTCTTGGGATCAGACGAACTCTGAAGCGTTGGGACATGTAACATAAGGTTACCTACTTCAGTTTATGACAATTAAAGATGCAATACACCTAGCATGCATATAGCAATATGCAATATTCACAGTGAAAAATTTTTTTCCTTAAGCAATACTATGCACCAAATAAGATATATCCCAAAAAACTTGAAACGTAATACATAAACACTAGAGTGATAGACAATCTTGATTACAGCATAAGTCCAAAATGTTTGTAATCACAAAAGTACGGGAGATAGAGCTCCATAAGTGCATGCATAAACTGAAATATCTACTGGGCTAATTAGTCAAGTAGCTCACACAACTCAGTTAGGGATGCCATTATACTATTTATGAATCGAATCATGGAGGCTATAAGCTCTGCATCATGTTTGTGCTGCCTAGTCGACTATGTCTAGTTGGCCAACGTCCGTTGTATCTCCCGGTTATGACACATCGTCTCCCATTTGAGGGGAAATGGTATTTCGGACTATTATGGTGAGATTTGAATATAAATCTTAATAAGTTAACAAAGAACCTAACTAACAGTTAAAAGATGCATGCATAACAATTAAAGCATGAATGCATAACATGATCATAAATAAACTTGACATGACTTGACATTTAACATGACAGGTACTGGCATGACTTGAACTTAAATGTAAATTGAACTTGAAACTAAGCTTGACATGACATGAACTTAAACATGAATTGAACTTGAAATTGAACTGAACGTTTAAATAACATGAGCATGAATGTGAAATACATGAATTTTGAATCTTGTTCATTAAATAAGAATGATTAATAAAAGTGACCATGTGGGTACTACATAGTTTCTCTTGAGCTGTGTGTCTCTACCAATTACCGCATCATAAGACAGTTATTTGCACCAGTTTGTGAGTGCGTTAACATACATACCAGTTCATATGTATTTGCACCTGCTATGCAAAACATAATGTACATACCTCGTGTTAGGTATCAGCACCAACACGAGTACGTATAACATGAAATTGAAAGTGTAGGAACATCATCGGCGTTAGTGCCCAATCTTCACTCCGGAGATTAGTTAATTAGACCCCATTTGAAGCCTGTAAATCTTTACCTTGTCAATCTAGGGGCTTTCGCACTAATTTAGACACAACAGCATGAACAAAATAGTTTCACTAGGATATTATCTCATCCTATCATTTAGGGTCATGATAAACGTAAACAGACTTGATTGACTTAGAAATACTATTTTCTAAGCACTCTGTACATGAGACATGGCGTCACATGAAATACAAGGACAGATGACCTAACGTAATGCAACGTGACACATTTGCGTAAGATGAATGATATGAAATAACATGAAACATACAAATATTTCATGACATGGAATAACATGAAAAAGACAAACATTTCTTGACATGGTATAAGATGAAAAAAACAAACATTTTATGACATAGCATAACGTGTAACAGATAAACATTGCATGACAGAGTATAATGTATAACAAATAAACATTGCACGACAGAATATAATATGTAATAGGCAAACATTGCGTGATAGGATATAATGTGTTACACCTTAAACTTCATCAACCAAAACCAGGGACAAAACCGTGGGCAACAGTGAATGATTTTTAGCCAAGGAAGCTTCCTTGTAAAGGGTGGTAGTGAGGTAGCTATTAGCCTTCCCATCATGTACTATTCGGAGCTCCTTTGGACAATGTTAGGACTGTCATGGTAGGGGAAAAACTTCCTCCATAAGCATTGCTTTGGTGGCTCAATTTCTTAGGTCTTAATGGGCCTTAATTGAATGCGCTTCCATTTAGGGTTCTGATAGGGTTTGGTTGGGGTTTGGGTTGCTATTAAGCCCAAATCTAATTTTTCTCTACCCAATAAAAATAACAAGGTTTAAAAGAATAAATAATGATGTAATAACATGAATTTGAGTGGTTAATAGTATGTAAAAGTGATTTAATCAAATGATTAAACACTAAAGTAAAACCGAGTTCATTAGGCTTTGGAGGCAAACTTTGGGGTTTGGGGAAAGCTATTTAGGGTTTCAGTTTTCTCCAAACGTTTGGAGTTTCAATTGGATTCCAAGTATTTGGGGTTTCACTAGGGTTGAAACCCTTTTTGGTTTGGAAAAAATTGGATGGTTGGATGGAATAGTGTTTGGCTTAGTTGGTATGATCACAAAGCTTGATTTCCTTCATATTTCCATCTTATAGTTCTTCTTGGTGCCAAGTGTCTAATATTACTCACCAAGTGTGGCTAAGATCTTGCTAAGTGTCCAAATAAAACTTTTCAAACTTAATTTGGACATTTTACACTATGACTTTTAAAACACTGCTCTAGGTGCTAACAAGGTTATTATTCACTCCAAAAAAGTGAAAAATAACTTTGTACTGAAAAATCCTAAATATTCATACTAATGTCAAACTGCAAATTGTTTATCGAAATTTGACTCCAAAGTACCTCGAAATAATTCAAATGGGTTTTCGAACAAGTGTTATTTCAGAAATTTAAAATAGTTTAATTGCGCTATAAAATCCTAAATATTCATACGAAACTAATGGCACAGACTGTTTTTCATTCTCATGCTTCTAAACATCTCAAATAAATAAAATTACACTTTTGACACCATAATAAGTGGCAACACTGACTAAACTAACATACTAAAACGTATGCGATTGGGTTGATTCGTGAAAACTTTCAGATTTTCACGAGATTTCTAAAGTATGATGACATTCTTCATTTGAATTATTGGCGGCCTATTACACAGGCTATGAATTGCACCACATTAATGCTACTCGACCATAAATCCCAATGTTAATTATAGGAATGTTTCCGTAATGTGTTAAGGAAAAGTCTACTCTGCCGCCTCCATGTGACCGCTCAAGTGTACTGCTTGAAAAAAATTTTATTTTTATTTTTTATTTTTACTTAGTGATTAAGGAAGTGATTTTAAATGTATTGATGTATTTTTTTATTTTTAAAAATATTTAAATATATTAAAAAAATGTGAAAAGAGAAATAAAAAAAATAAAAACTCAAAAACAGCTGTGCGGTAAGAACAAGCGGGCTACTCTAAGCGGCAGAGTAGCCCAACTCGTGTTAATATCTCTTCGCATTATAGAAAGGGAGCTTCTTTGGAGACCGATGGAATGCACGATTGGTGAATTCCTGGTTTTCTTTTTTTCTTTTTTTTTTTTAAACATTAAGAAATGTATGCATTCCTTTCCTTTTTTTTTTTTTTTCCCTTAAACTTTAAGAAATACCTTTTTTTTTTTTTCTTAATGTTTAAGAAAAAGAAAAAAACAGGAATACACCAATCGGTCTACCTAGCTTTTTCCCTGTAGAAAATGTTTAGTTTGGGTTAAAAGAGATAACGATTTCAATTAGAGACAAGCAGACATTTTGCCACGCAAAGAAATGTGGACCTAAATCTTGAATCATACTTGCATTTTCCATTTTACATTTTTTGCCAGAATACGAAACAGAAATTCTCAACAATTCTGTCCCTCAAAACTTCTTGAGCAGGCGAAAAAAAAGATCAATGCCTCAATGGTATATTACCGAAGGAGGAATCTTGAATTTGCCGGAAATGAAGGGAATTTCCCAAGGCTTCTCAATCACATCTCGATAGAAGGCATACTCTGCCTCATAGTCGTGCAATGCAAGCTCAATCTTCTGATTGGTATGATAGTGATGCTTAGCCGAAGCCGATTTTCCAAACCCAAAAATGCCAACTTTATCACAAATTCCCAAAGCCAACATCACAGCCTGCATACCTGAAGAGTAATGAAAATTAGGACCATCATGAACAGCTCCCCATTCCTTCAATGGCTTCCCCGTCTCCTCTGCAAACCTTTTCAACGAGTAATACTTTACAATTCTACCGCACAGAGCGTCAAAGCGCGGATCGGTGATGAGCAAAGGAGCCTTATGGGAGGAATTGCAGATGGTGTAGTCCCAGATATGCGCCGGTTGACAAATGTACATGACTATCGGTACTTTTAGCCCATATGGATGGCAGAAGCACCCTTGTCTCCTCACACAAAAATGCAAAATGTTACTATTTACAAACGAAATATTGGTTTTTGAGCCCACATCGCGCTCAAAACCCATGATTCTGGCGTTATTCAACCTTATCACAACCTCGTGACTATCAATCAGATCGCCGTAATCACTTTTCAACAAAATCCCACTGTTTCCCACAACCGCACACGACGCGTACCGTCGGTCGGAACCCACCAAGCCAATGTGCTTGTCAATCGGATGTTTCATTTGTCTCGTCAGCTCCGATATGATTTCCGGCTGGAAGAACGCTTTCTTTCGAGCCCATTCTTCCAATACTCGTCCGAAATCCAACATATAACGATGTAACTGTGACGGCCGCATTGTCAACGGCAGCCCATCCCAGGACCTCGCTCTGACATCGTGGTGATTGAACCTTCGCGGAGCGAAGAAGGTCCTGTACCTTACCCGGTCGCTAAAGTTTCCATCCAACAAGCGCTCAATCTCTTGCTTTGCTCGTGCTTCACCCATGTCCATCGCGGCATATTGGAGCAGCGTGGAGTTAAAGACCGGCGCTGGCGGCGCCGTCTGCCCGAACATATTGATCAGGTCAAGCTCGATAACGCCCAAGCCCACACTGTGGCGGGTCATTGAGCGGAAGCTGACGGTGGCAGCCAAGACGAAGAGCAGAAGAACGCTGAAAAGAGGGCGGACCGACCGTTTCATTGGGGCAATGAATCGCCGAACTGGTTGACAGGTTTCGCTAGAGACGGCCACAAGTAGTGGGTTGTGGGGAAGTTGAAGGTAGCGGATTCAGATTCATCTTCGCTTTCAAGGATTTTCGAGCACCGGAAGAGAGAGAGAAGGGGTCAAATCTGGATCATGAAATGCAAAAGAAAACGGAATAACTCAAGTAGCAGTGAGAGTCTGAAAGCAGTAATCACATGAAAATAAGAATCGAATTTGAATGTGGGATTTGGTTGGGAAATGGGAATTCCATCGTTGTTCTATCACTGATTGAACAGAAACAAGGAATATTAAAGATCAGGTTTTTTGTGGTGAGAAAGAAAACCATAGAAAATTCATAAGTTTCGTTTCTTTTCTTTGGGAGTGATTGAGCTGAAAGCAAGTCTTGAAGAGTAGCTCAAAGCGAGGGGGGTAGTTTAGAGGGCAACTGGGGGGGATTTGGACAAAGTTTGGAGAAACAAAAACACAGAAATATATGAAGGACTAGAGAGAAAGTGGGATTGGGAAGGTAAGCTGGGGTCTCTGGATAGATTAAGGATGACAAATCAATATATATATATATATATATATATATGAGCAAAACCCCACACCTTACTGACAACCAGAAGCGCACCTTTAAGCAGATGATAACATGCCCACATCAAAGAGGAAGGTGAGGTGGGGTGAGGTGTGGTGTGGTGTGGGTGGGACTTGAGGATGGGTCATGGGTGGGTTGATTTGAGAGAGGACCCACATCAGATCCCAGCACGATGACGCAAATTTTTCAATGTATTCAAGATTTTGAGAGCAGGAATCAAGTCTGTGTATTGGCTTTGGCATTCCCATCATGATTCATGACTGAAAAAGCGTGCTCCAAGTCCAAGATGCATACATGATATGGTCACATTGCTACTTAGATTTGATTTAGGCAATAAATATCAGATTTACAAGTCCCTGAAAGTGGTTAGTGCGTCTTTAGGCAATATCAGTGGATAAAGTACTGCTTTAAATTATTTCATTTTGTTGGCAAAATGATCCAAGAAATTTCATGAAAGACTTCCTTTCTACCAATTTTGCAGGGACCAGGACCCCGTGTTCTCCTCCAGGTGGGGTTGAAATCGACTAATAACTGAACGTGCATCTCACGTTTATTGAATTGGCTCAAATATCGCCATCTGTCTATGCTTCTTGGTAAAAAGAAAGAGTTATGACATTCTCAAGGTGGTGCATAGAACACACTATTTATATTTATTTAAATGATAAGATTTAATTTATAAAATTCAAATTTTAAAATTAATTTTCAAATTAAATTGTTTCACGTACAGAGATCTTACAATATTCAGAAAGAAATAGTTACTCTTTCTAAATATATAAAGCATTAAACGTCTCTACTCTTTTACACACAGTCTCCTTTTAATACATCAAAGACTGCCCACAAGGTCATCATCATTCCTGCTTAAAAAAATGAATCTCTAGTAGACTTGAAACATACGTGGTCAATGGATCGGTACTCGAGTACAATCAATGAAGGATTACCAAACATGTTTATTACTTATAAGTTATACGCGACTACATTTGTCACCACACTTTCCTCCTCCGCTATTAATTTATAAAATGAGGATTGCAAGTTTTTATTATTTATAACCGAGATTGTGAATGAGTTGCGGATCAAGTTTACGTTAGATTTAAAATGTATCACAGTTACAACTCATTGGAAGCTCATTGTCAAGAATTAAAAAAAGATAAAACAATGAAAAGATAAAGTCAAAAGAGAGGTTGATTGAAATACAAAAATGTTAAATTAACATAAAATAAGTGGAACTCGGCTATTCATAAAATAGAAGAAAACCTCTATAAAAAGGAAATGTTCTTTACAAAGTGGAAAAACTTTTCTGCACAACTAATAATAGATGTAGTTATGGGTTGTGAAAGCGTTACACTCTACTTTTGAAAAAATGTAGGGTATGCTATTAAGAAATAATTTTTTTTTTTTTTTATTTGGGTCCCATATTGATGCAAGAGGATCCGAGTCAGATGACGCGGAGTTATCAGATTGCACATTGACTGCACTGAAATACTTTGAGGCGGTAGATCATCGCAAAAATAGTAGGAAATCGAGATCTTTCCTTGATTGGGACAGTTTTGAGCACGTTTCAGTATTTTGGCTATAATTTTGGCTACGGGTATCAGAATCGCGCATATGACTCCAACTCGAAAAGCTTTTTTCAGCGTGCATGTCGTGGGCACCCAACTATGCTATGTGTGCATGTATTTTAGGCAAAGTTTCACTGTTTTCTCCACTGAATTCCTATTTTTAGTTATATTTTATCTTTTTCATTAATATTTCATTTATTATTTAGGAAGTGATTCTAAACTCAATTTGGACTAGATTTTTGACAAATTACTTCTTTTATTACGTATTTATTTTTGGCATGATTATTGAGATTTTTCTATTTTTGGTTAAATTTTGATACGGTTGATTTTCAGCTATTGCAGCCCGGCTTGTGGGTTGACTGGATCATTCTTGAATTTTGATAATTTTGAGTTGAACATCAGAGGTGTTTTCTCTGTATTTTGGATGATTTTCTTGTTTTCTTTCCTGTAAATTACCTTTTGAAACTAGCTTGCAGAATAATCATTATTCTATCCAGCATTACTAATTATTTATTTATTTTCAAAATAAGTGTGCACATTCTATAACTGTAAATATCATTTCTCTTTATGCACACTCACAAGTACAGATACACTCTCTTGGGACATTCTCTCTCTCCAAGTCTCTACAAGGATAATAATATCTTCTTAAACCTCTTATCAACCATATTTTATATATTTGATCCAGAGCTACGTCAGGTCATGGGAAATTGTAGACGTAGACGTAAGCTTTTATAACAAGGGTAATACCCTTTCAGCCGGTTTACTTCTCATTTACCCCTATATTTTAAATTTTTTATTTTTTTATTATTTTTTTTAAATATTCTTTTAATATCCTTAATCATTAAAAAAAATTAAAAAAATATATAATTTTACTAATAGTAACTTCTTTAACTATTAAGTAAAATAAAAAATTAAAAAAAATCAAATATGAAAAGATGAATAAATTAATAATAAATAGGAAGTAATCTTATCATTTTTCTTATAACAAATTATCTACCTCTCTTTATTTATATTTTATATATTTGATTTATTAGTTACTTTATAGATTTGCATCCACGTCAAAGTCATCATTGTGAGCCATTCAACGGGGTATCATCGGTGGGCTCTGCCATGCCGTAATATACAAATTGTAAATATCTAAAAAAATGTATACATTTTCATTTAAGGGTGAGAAACTACTTTTTATTGTTCAAGTTATGAGCATCAAATTTGGCTCGACCATCCGTCTTGCGAACTTAAATTACAATTTTGTTGGATCAAATATTTGAAATCAGCCAATTGCTTGATGGAAACTCTCTGATTTAGATTTATTTCTTTTTTATTTTGTTCATTTGATGACTACCGCAACATCCTCCCGTTGAATAAATATATTAAGGACTGCGCGTGGTCCTGGTTGAATAAAGAGCCACACTGTATATATCCACCCCTATATTTTATATTTTTTTTTTATAAAATAAAAAGATATAATACTAAACTAGGATTTTTCTTTCTTATCTTGTCTAGCACAGCTACTTCTTTTCCTTCCCTCCTCTTTTGTTGTGATCTCTTGATTTTTTCTTTTTTCGTTTACTTTTTCTCGAATTAATATATCTTTATATTGAGATATTAATCTCGATTTATTTCAACTTGTTGAAATCGTTGCTTATAGGGTTTTGATTGAAATATTCATTTTTTTTAATTGTTAATTCTTCTACCTTGAATTTATGAAATCATGGACGAGAAATAGGGTGGGCGGTATGGGGCCAATCTGCCCTTGACAGCCAGACAGAGAACCTGTCTAGGGGGTGCGGGTAGCACCCTTAGTGAGAAGCATTTTCAAATTGCCCACTTATAAGGGCACGAGTGGATAGGACTTCTCTTAGATTGGAAACGGGTAGCAATTTTTCGGATGAGAGTGGAGTGGAGGCAAGAGGTCACCACAAACCCTTGCCTCCACTAGGTTTCGAATTGAAACCAATCTTTTACCCATTTCTTCTTTCCCACTTTTTTGGATAAGTTCCCCTCCCTATTTGCAAGTAAAAACACAAATCCGGTTTTTTTGGTAATTTCCATTCTTTAAATAGATTGATTGGAAAAATTATTTTCTTATCATGACAGATAATTTTGATCATCATGAGATAATGTGGTGCCTCTTTTTTTTTCAGAATTTTGTCACAATTTCATATAAACCGCAGTTTGCACTTTACATGTATGCGACCCTATCCAGGGAGACAGGGAAAAAAATATATTTATTCTTCACGTATATTTGCCAAAGAAAAGTCTCAATCTATTACTTTTCAAATAAATCTATTTGCAAGTATTGTTATTGACACACCAACTATATTGTTGACGTAGAAACATGCTATATATATTAGTTTAAAAATTGTTTATACTTTCACTCTTTTTATAAATATAATAGATCTCGTAACAAGTGATGTGTCACTGTTGAGGAAAATATCAACCACAGAAAATAAGGTGCAGCATGTATTATTAGTATTTGAAGAGTTTGTTACAATAGAAGCAGTAGTGGAAAACTTAACAAAGTCTATTGTCTAAATCTGGATGGACTTATCATTATCGGATTCCTTATCCTTAACATTCCCCTGTAAGTCCGATGAGGTGGAAACTACATTGAGCTTAGAATGAATTGTTGTAAATTTTGATGAAGATAGGGGCTTGGAAGACAAAAACTTGACTTCAATAAGTTTCTTGGCAACCAAGTCCCTGACAAAGCGAAAATCAGTTCCTTTATGTTTTGTACGAGCATGGAAAACTGGATTTACAAGCAAGTACGTTGCTCCTATATTGTCGCACCATAAGATAAAAGGTTTTGAGAGTTTACTACCAAGTTCCTGGAGTAACGATTGAACTTAAGCTGTTGTACTGGCCAATGCTTTATAATCAGTCTTGGTGCTTGACCGAGCAATTGTAGTTTGCCTTTTCTAGTTCCATGAAATTAGATTTTGTCCTAAGAAAATACAAAATCCTCCGATTGGTTTACTATCAACATGGGAGCCCGCCCAATCGGCATCCAACAATGCTTGTTGAACAGTATTTGTAGAGTTTCAAATATAGATACCATTGTTGATTTTTTATTTTAAATAATGAAGAAGACGCTTTGCTGCTTGTCAATATGAAGATTTTGCCTTGTACATGAACTGAGATAATTTGTTGACTACGAAAGCAATATCTGTGCGACTAACTGATAAGTATTGTAAGACCCAAACTGTGCTACGAAATAGAGTAGTGTCATTGAAATCCTTACCATCAAAGGCACTCAGATTGGTGGAACTAGCCATTGGAGTGCCTATTGTTGGCCTCATGCATTTTTATCTTTTTGAGAATATCCATGATATATCTTTGTTGAGATAATAGGATTTGGCCATTGGAATTGAGTGCCTCGATACCCAAGAAAAAATTCAAACTTTCCAAGTCCTTGATTGCAAAATCACAATGCAAAGTATTCAATAAGTCATCAATGGCATGCTTATGTGAGCAAGTAATCAATATGTCATCGACATAGATTAATATATGCATTGTGAACTTGGTAGAGTTGTGAATAAATAGGGAAGTATTTGAACATGAGCCATGGAAGCCTAACTTCAATAAACGATTGCTTAGACATGAAAACCACACCATTTGGGCTTGTTTCGGTCCATACAATACTTTGTGCAGCTTGCATACGTGTTTTGGAAAGTGAAGATGAACATATCTAGTAGATTGGGTCATGAAAACCTCGTCTTAAAGTGTACCATGCAAAAAAGAGTTTTGCACATCAATTTGTCTAATTGAACATCTTGAAGAGACATAAATGGAGACAATTGTTCTTACCATTTGCTTTGATAACCGGAATGTAGGTGTTAGAGACATCAACACCAAATTTTTTGAGATATCCCTTGGCAATTGGACGTGTCTTATAGCGTTCAGCCTCACCATTAGCTTTCCTTTATATCCTATATACCAATTTTGAACCAAGAATATTTCAGGCTGTGATGGTTGGAACTATACTCCAAGTGCCATTTTTTAGTAGCGTAAAGAACTGATTCATGGCAGTTCTCCATTCAAGGTGTCTAACTGCAGTAGTATAGAAAGTGGGTTCAACCCTGTTTGAATCAATTTCAGTGAGAAGGACTTTGGGAAGGGGATAGCAAACGATACCATCAATGTGTGATTTGGGTTTATAGATTAGACCGATTGACCATAAGGTGTAGGGAGGGCAGGGAATTTGTTGGTGGTTGAGTGGAAGAGGTTTCGACAAGATTCAGGATTGAGGAAGGAGATGTTTGAGATTAGGATGAAGGTTCCGGCAAAGTTGAGAGTGAGGAAGGGGATGATTGGGTTTGTCGGATGTGTCGGCTATCACTTGAATCTTGTAATTGGGTTGGTACAAGTTTAGTTACAACACGAGTTGAGTAAGAAAGGACAAGCCTGAGTGTGGGAAGAAAAACTATGAAGGAGGTTCACTCTGGACTAACGGAAACTGATTTTGTGTTGGCAGAAAATAGGCTGACTCGAGCTAAAAAGGAAAAACTAATTCCTAAAAAATGGCATCCCATGAAATGATTATTTTTCTCATTTCAGGTTGAGACATTTTATACCCTTTGTGATAAAATTTGTGACGAGGATATGGCCATAGTTTTGGCCAACTGGCACAACCAAAGACGCCAAGGAAAGAATAATCAGGGCCATAGTGAAAAAGATATTGAAATGGAGACTGATTGTGAGAAACGAGTGATAACATGCAATCGATTAAATACCAGGCAGTGTCAAATGCATCATAGGCAAAGAGGAAGGTGACTATAATTTAAAAGAGCCAAACCGGTTTCAACAATATGACGGTGTTTTCACTTAATAGCACCATTTTGTTTATAAGTGTGAGGGCAGGAAAGGCGAGGAAAAATTCCAAGGAAGGACATGAA
>QEOW01000125.1:440610-452135 GCA_003123825.1 Juglans hindsii | reverse complement strand
TTTTTTGTTGGGATTGGTACTTACTCTTTGATTTTAGGTTTTAATGGCTGTAACTTCAGTTAACATTTGTGCATTATGTATACAACTTACTGCAACTTTAAGTATATGAATAAGACTATATACGCTTCATGCATGATCACCAATAGTTATGCACTTATTTTTCACTCGGGATTTGCCAGTATACCTTGAAAGCTTGTTGACTCATTCCTTGGATGTTATAATTGTTGCCGTTCTTGCTTAAAAATTGTAGAATAGATAGATCTGGATAGATTGTTTTTTTTAACTTGTTTTTGAAGTGCTCTGGTCCGTCCTTGAGTTTTAGGTATTTTATTTATTGTCTATGGTAATTTGGTATTTGTTAACATGGATTTTAATGTCCAGTCGACCTGCAAATGAAAAAATGTTGGCATTGTTGGCATTTCTAATTACTGTTCACATTGTTTTCTTTTTCTTGGCTCAATCTTAATTAATTAGTTGTTTCAGTTCCAATTTTGGCAAATAATTATCCTTGCATACTTTATAAGTATCCTCTGTGCTCTTGAAATTAGTTTCTTATTGAGTGATTGTTGTCTTAGGAATCAAATAATGGCAAGAACTTGGTTGGCTCAAAGATTAAGGTTTGTTCCTTGACTATAGTTACTTTAAGTTGTTTTGATCAAGTACAAATAAAGTTATGGTTTTGATAAAGTGTTTTTTGTATTATATGATGTAATCATTTCAAGGTCTGCATAAAAATTATTGATTAGATTCAGTCATACACTTTTTGCAACTTTGCCAACTATATCCTTGATAAATGTTGATGTGGGATATGGAAATCTCGAGCTTGTTTTTCCTTAACATTTTATCTTCTAACTTTGCAAGTTTTATAAAGGTGTTAATGATTCGACAGAGAGATCCTAAGGAAAAGAAGCATAAGGTGAGATGTCAAGTATTGAAGCCAGATACAATTATTGAAGGAGATCCTTTGAAAATTGATCAGGTCAATATTCGCCAAATCAAGTTTAAAAAAAAGTAGGGAGTTACAGTATCTCTCTTGGACAATCAACTACGATGTTAAAGGTGGTAGCTCAACTAGAAGGAAGTCTAAAGAGAGGGCATTGTGAAGACGGGAAACAAGGGGTTGGGGTCGGGCTTGGTGTATTTTGGATTATTTTTCACTGACTTTTTGGGTCATTAGGGGCTTTCTAATATGGGCAAGGTATTTTCTTGTATACATTTAGTGTACTTGGTTACTCCTTTTTATATATATAATATTTTTACTTATCAAAAATAATATTCGCCAAAAAGATATAAATAAATAAAAGAGCTTACTGGTACATAATAGAATATAATGGTAAATATAATGCCATGAAAAATCTCTTTTAGCATTTCACTAAATCTTTAGAGCCCACAATCACATGAAGTAAACATTAGACTGCATGTGTGTTCATAGATGTAGGCCTTTTGTATGCAAAAACCTATTCTTTAATAGAGGTTTTGTTTATGAAACAGATTTGATCTAAACAATTAGTTAGGACTGAGCTGTGTGGTGGATTTGGTGAGTAGAGTGTTTTTTGCTTAACTTGTTTTTTAAGTGCTCTGGTGTTAGTCTCTTGTATTGACCCAGTTCAGCAGTTTTTCCCAGAATGTAAGTGGATCGAGGTTATTTCTAGAAGATCACTAAATTAGTTGGCATATTCATTTTCTTCTAATTCAGGCATGTTGCTTCTTTCCTCCATTTGAGTTTGTATATTCTTTTACTCTCTTTTCATATTTTTTCTTTTTGATTAGGTGAGACAACATTTATATTGAATTTGGTAGCCTTGTGAGTTTCTATTCTTATTTCTCGTATTAATTTATATGTTCTTGCCCTATGGTGTTCCCAATCTATTGATGCTTAAGATTGTTTACAATGTTTTAGTGGTGAGTCTTGTGACTTGTTGAGGACATTAACAATTTATTGACACTTAATATTGTTTCCAATGCTTCTTAAGATAGACTAATGTTGTATGAATCTCATCTACTTGCATTATGCTCTTTGGTTTTCGAATAAGATCCTAGTGTACTTGTGAAAATATAAGTGCGACTTCATAATTCATTATGTCACATGTAACTGCTGGAGGTACTCACACTTTGGTACGTACTTACACGCAATGGGCATGTATGGACATGGGGTTAGCCATGGCCACCTAGAGACAGGTATAATCCCCTCATGTTTTGTCCTTGTACATGTAAGTATTTTGAAATTAGTGTTCAATTTATACAAGTATTACTATTTGTCAACCTTCACGCTATTTAGTCCAACTTGTTAAGCAATAAACATTTTAAATAGCTTTAAAATTATTAATATCGAATACCAGACTATCTAATGTAGGATCCTTATATTAAAAAGCTCGTATGTTACTATCACTATGAATGCAGGATTCTTTGGGTAGAAACTTATATCGATGTTTGCTGAATAATATTGATGGGAATAGACAGATAAACTTAGTGTAATTTTGACCCTCAATCAATGTTTGCTGATATTTCACTATGTTGTAGATAGGGGTGTAACCGGTCCGATTCGGTCCGGTTTTAGACAAAATCTAGGACTAAACCGGTATATATCGGTTTTGTATTTTTCAAAATCGATTACGTACCGGTTACCCACCTAAACCGGTGCTTCCGGTTTTACCGGTTTCCGGTCCGGTCCGGTCCGGTTTTCTGGTTTTTTAAAATGTAAGTTTCACAATTTTTCATTAAAAATTTGTTTATATAAAAAAAAATTGATCTAAAAAAATCTGTTTTATACTTTTATTAATATATTAGACTATATAATAGTGTATTAATATTAGACTATTAGTATAGTTATAAGTTATATATTAGTATTAGTTATAAACTTTTAGTGATTTAGTATTAACATTTTATGTAATAATTTATAAATTATAATAAGAAATTATTTCATATATGAATATATATAATTATATATATTATATATAAAAATTTCACATAAAAATTTATAATTATACATAATATATAAAACTTATATATATTAATATATATATATATATATAATATTTTGTATAAAACTTATATATATAATAATACAAATATTATTTTTTATATATATATTTTTTATCAACCGGTCCGGTCCGGTTCGGACCGATTTTTCCTTTTGAATTTACACCCCTAGTTGTAGACACCATGCGATGGACTAGAAGTAAAGGAGGTCAAAACTCTATTTAGGTGGAGCTGAAATATATATGTTTCCTATAAATTCTGTTATTTATGATGGCATGGTTGTTTATAATTGCTGTGTCAAACCCATATATATATAGTTTTGCAAAGTCACTTTTGCCTCTTCATTTTCATAAATGATGGTCATAAATATTTTTTGCAGTTGGTAGAAGTGAACTCTAGAGGACTTGAAATGTTTACGAAAAGTTGGCTTCGAGTCACCTCTCGCGTCAAAGCATTGATGTGCTTTTGTCATGGTTATGGAGATACTTGTACATTTTTTCATTTCCAAGATTTAGGCACAATGAAAGAGATGAAACGTCATAAGTTTTTATTTGGAGCTGGTGTATTTGTAATATATTGTTTACATTAATCTTTATGTGTTCTAAGATATTAGGCTGTGATACTGTCTTACTAGTTTTTTTTGTTTTTTTGTAAAATGCTATTTCCGGCGATAAAAACTCGCTAGAAAAACTTTTTACAGATTCCATCATAAGAATCTTTCCCTGTTAGATGGAGGGGCGCCCACGTGGGGCTGACCCCTCCTGTAGTTGCTTGTAACGCATGTAACGCATGGCTTAAAGCCATGCGTTATTGCCGTTTCACAAATCAATTGAAGGCTGGACTTTAAGGCCAGCCGTGCAGAGGAGGACTAATTGTGTTTTTGGCACCATCTGAAAAGTAGAAAAAGACTCTCTCTCTTTTTGTTATCTCTTGATAAAATACTTAGGCTGTAGATTTGTTAAGTATTACTCTAGTTCCATACTACGTAGTACACTTTCGCCACTAAGAGAAAACGCTTGGAGTTTATCAATCTGGAAAAACTTGTGGAACAATTCTTTAAGCTGAGCTTGAGGTACTTTTTCACTGTGCATTCTAATATTCCCAGATGAATTTTGCAGCGAATAAAAGGTGGAAAAAGTTCACCGCTGAAGATCTACTATGGTGAAAATACACAATTTTTGCAGCGATAACGGTTGCCGCAAAAATCGGTTTATTTTGTAGTGAGTCTTGTATTTGTAGAAATTAGAAACATAAAAAGTCATGGATCATACAATTAGTGAAGGTGGCGTATACGAGTTTGGCTTACAACTTCTTAAAATTTTATTGGATACATCGTATTTGAAAAATAAATGGACAAAATTGCTTTTAAGTGAAAAAATAAGTAGGCTTTTTCATAAATTTTCCATCTTTTTCATTTACTTTTCACAACAAGATATATCCAATAAATTATTAACCAGATATGAGTCAAGCTCGGCATATAGGGGCTACAGATGACACAATATGCTAAAAATAAAAATATAAATGTATGACCTAATAAATTGTCATGAGATTGTAAATGTCATTTGGAGGATTTCAGACAAGATTTGGGACCCTTAAGGGAAGCAGAGGATGACCCTCCTGTCCGTTTATTACGAGATTCCAAGCATGGGCAAGAGCAGGATCATCCCAAATCCGTCTTATATAGAGGATAGAGTTGACGCCGCCATATTCATAGTCATACAGCCATGGCTTGTATTGCAGCTGAACATGACGGTTTTCCTATTTTCTTTTTCTCTCTTTTTTTTGTTGCTTTTAGGATCGCGCGTTTAGATAGTAAAAATATCTCAGATCTCATCTCATCTTAACTTATAATTATAATTTTTTCAAATTTTTAAATAAAATGTAATCAACAATTCAACTTTTTTAATTTCTAAAACAATAATAATATTAAAAAATAATATCCTAACAATATTTTATTCAACTTTTAACTTTCATCTCAATTCATCTCATTTTAACTCATTATTCAAACGGCAGCTTAAATGCATGACCGCATACCTTCTCTGAAAGTGTTATAGTTTTTATTTTTAAGACTTATGAAATTATTATTTGTCTCAAAGATTTAATCTATGAAAAGATATAAATTTTATCATTTATATTTATGTTTTAACACTCACATCATGTGCACGTGAAATATTTAATTAAATAAGTCAAATAGAGTGTAAAATCAGAGTTCAAATTCGAAATATCGATCTATTTTAATATTATATAAAATTACCACTTATCTAAAAAATTTAAATTAATAAAAATAAATAAATTTTATTATTTATATTTATGTCTTTTAACACATTGAAAAATATATTATATATACGTCCATTATAAGGTGCGGCACTCCAGGACTTCAACTTCAGAAAATATGCCATTTCAACTTGTGAAATATCAGACCAAAAATTAACGAGAAGTGTTATTACAATCATAAACAGGCCAGACTCGTAAAAATAAATCTATAAATTGATATGGTTTCATATGATATGTTAGATTTATTTTACAATAAAAATAAATTTACATGCAAGTTAGCATACTATATTAAGTCACATCAATTTATAGATTTATTTTTATAGAATTTTTTGTGATTAAAACGTTTCTCAAAATTAAAACGAAAAATAAAAATAAAAACGAAAAAAATAAAATGAAGGAGAAAACGAGCTCCTGGTTTCTTCAATGTTAGAAAAAATTAAGGCCTCGTTTGTTCTCAGAAAACATCACATTCCATCTCATCTTATCTAATCATTACAACTTTCCTAACTTCCAATACAAAATAAAATAAACAATTAAACTTTTTAAATATTAAATCAAAATAATATTAAAAAATATATTCTAACAATATTTTATTCAACTTCTTAACTTTAATCACAACTCATCTCATCTGTAAAAACAAACAACTCCGGAAGTAAGTCAAAAAAGTTGTTATAATAAGAAACAAAAATATTAGAACAACATAGGGTGGCCGGGGAACGAATTTTCATCTCTCGTGATGTAGCAATACGGTGGCTCAAAAGATTTAAGATTAATTAAGATGAGAAAATTACACGTGGTTTTAAATTTAAAAGAAATAACTAAATATGTTCTGAATTTAAAAAAATATATTTAAAAATCGCACTTATTTTGAGATACAAAGATATTAAACAAGTTTTTATATTAAAAGATTCACTAGTACACATATCATTTTCATACCATTGAAAATATTTGTAGTAAACATTTTTTCCACTTTTATTCTCACTTCACTCTTTTTTGCCACATTTTCAAACATTTTGCAGATTTTATTTTTGTAAAATTTTCAACAAATTTACAAATTATTACCAATATTGATATTATTTTTTTTATGAATAATAATTTGAAGAAGCCTTAAATATACAAATCTTACGTAAGTTTTTTTAAAAAAAAAAAATAGGCTCCACCATAAAAATGTAAGAAAATCATTTTTTTTTTCTGATAGGGCCTATTTATGTAAAAAACAATTCTCAGTTTTTCCACTTTTATTCTCACTTCATGCACCCTTTTTTGCCACCTTTTCAAACATTTTGGCAGATTTTATTTTCGTAAAATTTTCAACAAATTTACAAAATTTTTACCAATGATATTTTTTTTTTTTATGAATAATAATTTGAAGAAGCCTTAAACATACAAGTCTTACGCAAGTTTTTTTTTTTGAAAAAACAAGAAAAAAAAAAGGCTCCACCATAAAAATGTAAGAAAATCATTTTTTTTTCTAATAGAGCCTATTTATTTAAAAAAAAAATTATTCTCATCAGCTACTATTCACTATCTCACATTCCACACCCTATAAAAAAAATATTATAGGCCGTGTGGGAATAAATAATAGTTGATACATAACATTCCTTTTATTTAAAATGATCGACTTGCACACCTAAGACTTATACCTAATAACATTAATATTATTTTTTAATATAATATCTATTCAAATCTAAAACTGTCAAGTATATAATTCTAATTTTTTGTTTTGAAATAAGTCAAAATTAATCAAGGAGTGCTTCATGATCAATTCAATATCTCAAAATAGTGTAATCCAATATAATCGTTATGGTTTAACTGTTGGAAGAACTGCCTGATCTCCAAGTCTTCCTTGTCGTTACTAAACATTTTAACTAGAAAATTGTTTTTACACGCTTCGATAAAGCTCTGTATAAAAACGAAGTCCGACAAACCTCACGTGGCTTTCATACCGCAAAAGTAGGAACCAAAATATAATAAATCTACGCGGTATTTAAGAAACAAAAGGAGTGGATTAATGGATTTAAACGAATGAAACAATTCGGAAAAACCGGAAAAACCATAACTCCCGAATCCATAGCAGCGGTTCTGTCCGAAACTTCTTCTAAAACTAACAACACCAACCAAAGTAGCAAGAAAATGACAACTCCCGAAACCAAACAGCTTCTACGTACGTACACATCAACGGAACAACAGCTAGCAAAGTATTGTACGTAACTGACTAAGGAAAATGCTAAGAGCAACTGAACAATGTAAAATGCCACGAAAACCATCCTAATTAAGAGCAAATTTGCGAAGAGATAATATTGCAGAGACAGATGATCACTCAGAAATTCTAAAAAAAATGGTCGAGAATGAGTTAATTACCGCGTGGAAGAGAAAAACCGAAAGAAGCATGCAATATCGTTTGTCTTAGTTGTTAGCCAAAGCGAAAAAAATGGGATATTAAGACACGGTTGGGATGCACCTCGTCGTTTATAAAAGGATTTCTATCCTTTTATTTAACTTCAGTGAAGGTGCTTATCTTCCTTGCACTTTCTTCTTCGCTCGCTCGCTCGCTCTCTCTCTCTCTCTCTCTCTCTCTCTCTAATCGATGCAACTTCATCTCACGGAGATCCTTGCATTTGCATCAGGAATCGGCCTTCCAGAGCATGTCAAACCTGATCAGTAGATGATTTATGTCCCACCATGAGACAAAGCCTTTAAACATATTCTGCATTCAACTGATCTGTTTTTGGTGTGGAGGTGCCATCGGCAGGGTTGTAAGATATATATATTGAGTCGGTGCTTACGTTCAAAGCAGATTAAATTGGTGAGTCTCAGAGCCTTTCGTATATATACAAGCTGGCCAGTTTATAATTTGAACGTTAAGACATGCATAGAATTAGTTTTATTGGGTATAATTATAATGAGAATTGCTGCATACAAAAAAAAAAAAAAAAATTACACAAAGTAAACTTACAAACTGATATGGTTTCGTGAAATCTGTTAGATTAATTTTAAAATAAAAGTGACTTTATAATTTTACGTACCACATCAAACCATATCAGTTTGTGGGTTTATTTTTGTGTAATTCTTTTGTGACTAAAGTATTTTCCAATTATAATTTTCTTTGCGTGTTTGAACTTCCAGGGGTTTGAATTTTGTCAGTTCTTCTTCATTCTATTTTAATCTTGGTTGGTTGGTTTGGTTTACAACTATAAATATGCAAATTAGAGTGTTTTGTAATTTATCTATATATGCACGCGCGCGCGTTTGATATAATATTGTTTTGAGTGATTATCCTGGATTCTTTTCCTTTAAATTAAAGCATGATCACATGATTAATCAACATTAGTTGTATTCAAATATTATAATTTAAGTACCGATAAATCAATGTTATAAGCTACAAATATAAGTCTGCGCATTGTGTGTGTGTGTGTGTATATATATATATATATATATCACTAATTTTAGCCGCTCTACTCTAATCCCTAATTTAATTCCCTTTAATTACACTGCAGGCCTAATTTACAGAAGAGTTGATCTAGGACAAAATGGATGGGGGAATCGACCGCGGAGGGGACATGAGTACTTTTCAGTATGCAAAAGTACTGATTAAAGGAAGATGGTTCGTGTTTTTCGCCACCATGCTGATTATGTGTTGGTTTGGGGCAGCCTCCATTTATGGCGTGTACTACAAAGTGATTAAAGAAACTCTTGGGTTTGAAGCGAAAGAAATGAATCAGATAACTTTTTATGAACATGTGGGTGCATACTTGTCGGTATTCGTTGGCCTTCTTTGTGACTTGACACCAGAATGGCTTGTGCTCCTCATCGGTGCAGCCTTTAACTTTGCAGGCTTTTTCATGCCGTGGATAGCCGTCATGCACAAAATTCCGAAACCAAAAGCTTCGGAAATGGGCGTTTTCGTTGGCCTTGGGGCCGCTGCACCAAACTTTGCACACACAATAGCGCTCGTCACCTGTGTCAACAACTTCCCGGAGAGCCGAGGCGTTGTGTTGGGTCTAATGAAGGGTATGGCTGAAGCTTCTGTAGCTGTCCTGACCCAGATTTACCAGCTCGTTATACATGGAGATGATGATGTTAGAAATCTTATTCTTGCCACTGCTGTGCTCCCCGCTATAACTTCAGTTGCTTTTGTGTTCACAATCCGGAAGATAGAGCGGGATGATGACGATCAAAGGTGGCAACGTCATCCAAACGAGCTCAGAGTGTTCTTGAAATTCTATTATCTAACGATCGTAGTTGCACTTTTTCTCATGATCGTGACTTTGCTTGAGAGATACTTCGATGTTACCAAGACAGATCATAAGTATCATGTCATTGTGATCTTTGTCCTGATCTTCCTCCCGCTTTATAATGTCATTAAAGAAGAGGCTGCTGCCCAGTCCAGACTCGAGAAACAGCAGTTCTTGGATCGTCTTGCTATATTAGTAGTACAATTCATTGAAAAACCACAAGAAATATTGCTTGCAGATTCTAATTCTTCTATTAATCAAATACTAGAAGAGAAGAAGCCCAAAAGATCTTGTCTCTCAAGCATATTCTTCAGCAAACCAGAAAGAGGAGAGGACCACTCCATTTTCCAAGCAATCCTAAGCATCGACATGTTGTACATCCTTGTTATCATGCTATGTGGATATGGGTCAGGCTTGACAGCCTACGAACACTTCTGGCGCCTTGGTAAAGCACTGGGAAACAAAGAACAAGTCGTGACCTCCATTATATCAATGACTAGTGTATGGAACTGCCTTGGGAGGATCTATTCTGGGTTCCTCTCCGAACTCTTCATTATCAAATGGAGAGTTCCTCGGGCGACGATGTTGGCGTTCATGCTTCTCCTGCAATGCATAGCCTTGCTCCTAGGCGCCTTCCCAGAAATCCCCGGCGCGTACTACTTAGCAACAGTGACAATTGGATTTGCACTTGGTGCACAATTGCCAGTAAACTTGGCAATGATTTCAGAGTTCTTTGGCCTTAAGTACTACGGCACATTGCTCAATTTTGCACAGTTGACCACTCCACTTGGCTTGTATTTAATGAATCAAAACCTCGCAAGAGTTCTTAATTACGAAACGGAGGTAACCAACGACATTATAGCTCAGGGCAAGGATCCGTCGACTGTGATGGATCAAGTTTGCCGGGGTTCCCATTGTTTGAGGCTTTTATTCTCTACTTTGGCTCTCATTTCATTCGTCGGAGCTCTTGTCTCC
The DNA here is from genome assembly GCA_003123825.1 of Juglans hindsii. Lineage (NCBI taxonomy): Eukaryota > Viridiplantae > Streptophyta > Magnoliopsida > Fagales > Juglandaceae > Juglans > Juglans hindsii. Next base: position 441,672 of record QEOW01000125.1, on the reverse strand, counting down.
CTAAAATTTGCAGGGAGAACACGAGGGTTTTACCAAGGGGATGTGTATAAGAAGTTTAGAGGTCAAAGGTGTACAGGAAATGGCAGATCTAGGAGTGTAGAAGGTGAGGCACACGTGAAGCACTTAGGAGGGGACGTCGAGGCCTTGGAGACTCATGAGATGGCTCAGGCCTGATCATGATCTCCGTTAATGAACGACAGTGAGCCTTTAAAAAGTTCACAGAGAGATTGGTGAACCAAAGAGATCATCATCAAATTAGAAGAAGAATTAGATATATAGGACAATGTAATTAATTTGTAAAGTTTCCTTTTAGATCTAGCACTTCTTCTTTTTTCTTTTCTTTTCTTTTCTTTTCTTTTTTCCTATTTATTTGGCTTTGATTAGGTATTATTAGAATTAGAGATTTGATCTTAATTGATATTAATAGATCCGGCGAATATCATCTCAACTCATCTTATTACTATTTAATATTATTTACAAATCTCTTTATTATTTACAAACTATGTCAATTCATCTCATTTCTAAATCTAAACAAGACTAACTTAATTACATCTAACAGTAGAAGCAATCGCGTGTATAAACATAAACATACATATATATAAATATATATATATAATATTTACGCGTCTTTTATAAACGTACAAAGGTGCATGGAATAACTTAATCAAAAAAGAAAATATTATTGATTAACATGAAACGCCTGATCTGAGGTCTCTCTCGTAAATCTTTTACAACTCATGATCATGTACACGATTAACGACGAATGATAATTTTGTAAAATTAAAACTCATTTTTAATAAAGTGACAATCTTGCTAGCTTATATTGCTTAATTGTGAAATTGGTAATTGTAAGAGAGTTGCAAGAAAGTTATAGTTATTATATTACTCCTCAAAAAATAATCTCGTGGGATGGCCCAACTCATATATATTCCGGAAAATATGAGCAATTAATGATCATAGAGTTACAACCTAATTACTACTTTTTATTTCCCACTTATATATCAACAAAATAATATTTTTTTTTATTGATATATAATTGATAGTAAAATATTATATATATAT
>QEOW01000125.1:403817-440459 GCA_003123825.1 Juglans hindsii | reverse complement strand
ATATATATATATATATATATATATATATCAATAAAAAATAATATTTTTTTAAAAAAATCAATTTTACTAATATATATCATTAATCTAACTCAAGAAAAAATACTTAAAATAAAATGATAAAAAAAAATAGAAAAAACTTTAAATACACTATAAGTACTAGTAAATGAGTAGTAAGAGGCCAGTAGTAACTCTATCACTACTCTTACTTTAACAATTCCGCTACATACAAACGCTATTGCGCAAGCGGCATATAATCGGCAGACGTGGCATAAACATTAATAAACAGTCTTGGTGAACAATCTGGAGCGAAGAGAGGGGCGCACAGCCGTACTTGTGCGGTGCGACTCTAACATGGCCACCTTCGTAGCCGCCACGGAAGGCGTCGTAACAGCTTTCCGGTCCGTGCTTCGACGTGCCCATCTAGCCACTGAGCGCTTCAATCGTGGGTCCGACCGTGTCCAAGTGGTGGCTATGAGCAAGACCAAACAGGTCTTTCTCATCCGCCAAGTCTACGATGCCAGGCATCAGTGCTTGGGGGAAAATTACGTTCAAGAGCTCATCAACAAAGCTTCTCAGGTTTGTTTCCTTTCTTTCTTTCTCTTATCTCTGGGATTATTAATTTTCTTTTTTATTATATGCAATTGGCCTACAACCAAACAGAGCATGAGTATCAAGGTATATATCTCTGAACGAATTATTCTTTTGGTTTATTTTAAGGCCCAAAATTATGAAAATTGTAAAATTTTCTTTTTTCTTTGGGTCCTTTTATAATAAGAGTTATTAACTCTGGTAGCTTTTCGTCATTTGCAGCTTCCAGACGTTATTGAGTGGCATTTCATTGGGAATTTACAAAGCAACAACACCAAGCCTCTTCTAGGTACATTACTAAGAATAGACCATGTTGTTTTGGGTGGGAAGGAAGCGAACCCTCTTTTCCTAGCAACTAAATCAATCACATAACTAGGTTTCTCTCTAGAAACTTTAAATTGTTTTAATTTTGCATTTTACTATTCTCTATGTTGTGACGCACTGAGCAACTGAGTCATCTTCTTTTTCCCAATTTGAAGATTTATATTCTTCAATGTAGCTTAGAAGTTTCTGCAACGATGTGTTGGAGGTTGGAATAGAAATAAAGACGAAGGGAGGCTGATGAAGGGAGGGAGACGCTGCTTCGAGTGGTCTTCGGCTTCAAGGGAGGGAGGAATGGAAAGCAGAAATACGGGAGATGGAAACTGAGAGAGGGAGGGAGAGAGAGAGAGACAAAATGGTGCGTTCGGATTTTTTTTTACCACGTTAGCCCGCTCTTACCCAGTGCTTGCAAGAGGCAACTGAATATTGAGTTTTTCTTACTTTAAAGGGTCATATTTTTCACAAAGTTGTTCTAAACCCACCCATCAATTGGATCATTTACGTTGTGTATATGAATAGAATTTGGCATACAACATCTCTTTATGATCTACTTAAAAAGAAATTATGAGTCATAAACTAATTGCTTGGTTGGATTTTAATTATGCATCATCACCGTTCAACTAGTTTTATACATGAGCACCAAACGAACCAAACCCTTAATTATTTCATATGGCATGTTCTTGTAGTAAATAGATGTATAAGTTAAGGAAAAGCAATGCATGGCAAGCTGAAAAAATTATGTAAAGAACAACAAAACAATTCAAAATGTAGATTGCCTTGTTATTGATATTCAAGGCAGTTGGCTGAATGGTTACAAGTGTCACCTATCACCTATCCTCAAGTACCTACACCTACCTATATTCAAGCAGATTGGCTCAAGTTGGAATATTTGCAGAAAACTTCATACCTATCCTCTTTCTTTCACACTAAATATTGCTAGTTGTTGAATTAACTCTAACGTGGATATGATAAAAACGTGCTTGTGAGTTTTATGTTTATATGCTCGTGGATAACTGATTATGTCTCATTGTTTTACATGCATTGTGCAGGGTTCTTCATTCATCAGCTTGCTGCCCAATTTTTTTCATTATACTCGGAGCCTAATGTTTTTATATTATGCTTGATGCATAGTTTTTAGATAATTTGCTGCACAGAACAAAATTTCTCAACAAGTGATGTTGAAATTTTTACACAAGTTCTGGGTCAACATTTAGGATATTTGAGGGGTTTGGATCGCTGTGTAAAACCTTCTAGTTCTTCCTCAACGTCAAGTACCTCTATAGCGTTAGAGAATGCGAATTTCAAGATTAAAGAATTGATTGCAAGACAGTATGAGCTAGACGCTCAATTGGCGAAACAAGCAGACATAGAGATGCGCATCAAACAATAAGAAGAACAACAACAAGAGTTCAGGAGAGAGATGCAACTCCAAATGCAGACACTTATGCAATAGTTTAGGCCTCCAAGCAACTAATTTTCATGTTTTGCATACAGAATTTTGGGATTTAATTATAAAGTTGATGATATTATTAGTATTATTAATATTTTACTTATTTATTTCAGACTTATGACTACTTTTATTTATATTAAAAAATTTGTAATGTATTTTTTTAAATATTATTTAATTATACCTATTTTGTTTTAAATTTTTTGTTAAAATAAATAATTAACTGTTCGAACGTCCATGAAACGTTCGAACAGGATACATCGCAAACAACCGTTCGAACATCACAATAAACCATTTGAACGGATGTTAATTGGCAAATCATTCAGTCCTTTCATTTTACGTTCGAACAACTTACTCAATCCGTAAAATTGTAAAAATATAATTTATGTTCGATCATCAATTTATTTGTTCAAACATTCCCCATGTCTATTTGGTCGAACAGACTAGTATCAATCGACCATCCATGTATGATACATTCGAACATACGTATCCATTCAAACTTTTTTGTTGGCATTCAAGCATCTTTTTAGGACAAAATTCATTTGTCCCAGAAAAAATGGCCGTTCGAACGGTCTAGCAAATTTTTGTCCCAAAAGATAATTTTTTGGACGAAATTGTGAATTTCATCCCAAAATTTTGGGACGAAAACCCAATCTTTTGGGATGAAAATTTTCATCCCAAAAGACATGACATGTTGTAGTGAATTTACTGCTCAGCTTGTGTTTTTAATTAGTTAGTTCCATTATTGTTGGAGTTCCTTGTTTGCAGCATAGTATGTTTTGGTGTTTAAAGTATATATGCTTGCTACCCAGTTAATGATTATTTAAAAGCATATGCTAAACTCAGTTAACATATTTTTTTTTTATAAATTTTTTAGAATTATGGATTAATTCTCAATTGCATGAAGTTTCCTTATTCACCACTCTCTTGAAATAGGATGAATATGGGGTATCAGATAATATTGATGTCTTCGAAACCACTACAAATTCAAGTGTTGTCGTTGAAGATATATACCGAATCCCAAGCATGCATGAAGATTCAACGCTGCTAAGAAAAACCAAAGGGCTGGAAAATTTAGTGTAGAAAGAAAACAATTTCCTTTTCTGTTCTTTCTTTATAGATAATAATGAACACGAGAAGATGAAAAATTATAGTATTTTCTTCATTACCTTTTCTATGTACATACTTGAAAATTTATAGAGTACATGCTAACAAACTTCTTCTAGGAATATACTCAAGCACTTATTGTGCATTACAATTTACAAAGTGAATTAGCAGAGTTGGTTACAAGGTGTCGACCATAATACAATGTAATACAATGCAATACAGTAGAAGTACAATAACCATACCCAGAGGGTAGGTACCAACCTATTCTAGGTGATTCTAGAAGATTCTTCTTGAAAGGTGTCCAATGAAACAGTTGATGTGGTTGCTCTTCTGGAGGCAGTTGATGTGCTGGAATTCTTGGAGGCAGTAGTAGATAGCTCAATACGCCCCCTGCAAGTCTAATGGTGTGTCAACCACTGTGAGACTTGCTCGCAGTAAGAGAAAGCGAGACGAGACAATTGGTTTTGTAAAAATATCAGTTAACTAATCTTTGGAGGGGAAAAAGGCAACTTGAAGTGTTTTTGCAGCAACTCTACACATACGAAGTGGAAGTCGATTTCCATGTGTTTAGTTCGTGAGTGAAGTACAAGGTTGACGGAGAGGTAAGTGGCACCGAGGTTGTCGCACCAAAGAGTTGGGGGTTTGGGAAGGAAAACACAGAGTTCCTTTATGAGAAATTAAACCCAGAGTAATTCAGTAGTGGCATTTGTTAGGACTTTATACTCAACCTCAGTGCTTGATCGAGCAAAAATTCGTTGCTTTCGAGAACTCCAGGATACTAAATTTGGAGCACGAAAAATACAAAAATCACCTGTAGAGCAGCAATCATCAGGGCAACCAGCCCAATCCGCATCAGAGAAGGTTTGTAGTTGAATGGAGTTGGATTTTTGAAAGAGAAGGCCAAAATTTAAAGTGTGTTTAATGTATCAAAGTAGTCTCTTGACTGCTTGCCAATGGGACATTTTCGGATTATGCATGAACTGTGAAATTTTGTTTACTGCAAAGGCAAGGTCTGGGCGAGTTAAAGACAAGTATTGTAGACTGCCTACAATACTTCTATAAAGTTTTAGGTTAGTGAAGGTGGGAGTATCAGAGATGGATAGGTGGGATGAGGTAGACATGGGAGAAGTTATACCATTGGCAAACAACATGTTTGTGCGAGCTAGAAGGTCATGGATATATTTATGTTGGGAGAGATGGATGCCATCAAGTAAATATGATACTTCCAACCAAGGAAGTAGGACAATTTTCCTAGGTCTTTTGTTCGAAAGACAGAGGCAAGAAATTTAATGAGATGTTCAATTTGGGCATCATGAGAACTGGAGACAATAATGTCATCCTCGTACATAAGTACATAAATAAGAACTGACTTGTAAGAGTAGGCAAACAGAGAAGGGTCGGACTTGGATGGAAGGAAACCATATTCACAAAATTTGGAACTCAGTTGTGCAAACCATACACTAGGTGCTTGCTTAAGGCCATAAATGGCCTTTTGGAAGTGACATATGTAGTATGGGTGGTCAGGGTGGACAAATCCAACATGTTCAGACATGTAGACAGTTTCGGCCAATTCACCATGGAGAAAAGCATTTGAAATGTCTAGTTTTCTAAGAGGCTAACCACGGGAAACAAGAATGGAAATAACTAACCGAATGGTGGTGGGTTTGACGATAAGGCTGAAGGTCTCGGAATAATCGACTTCCTCATGTTGATGAAACTCGGCATTTGGCAACTAGTCTCGCCTTGCGACGTTCAATGGCATCATCGGCATGATGCTCTATGCGGAAAATCCACCTACAACCAGCAGTGTTAGAGGAAGGGGGAGGGGGAACCAGTATCCAAGTGCGATTTTTTATTAAAGCTTGAAATTCAATAGTCACGGCATTTCACCATTCAGAGAAACGAGAGGCCATGGTAAATGAGCTTGGTTCTTCTGGTATTTCAAGAGATGAAATTAGGGCTTGACGTGGTGGAGGGTATGGAATCTGACCATCGAGAAATTGTTTGGGATGGGAGGAGTTTGTTTTTTAGCGGGTTACAATGGGTGATCGAAGAGGAGGAATGGATTGAGCATTGTGCGAAGGGAGTTGACTGGTTGAAGGTGTTGAGGTGGGAAGGTTTTCATTGGTCGCGAGATGGGATGATGAAGAAGGGGGGAAAGGAGAAGATGTGTTCAGTGTTGAAGATGGGCTTGAAAATAAACTTTGTGATGTGTTAGTTGACAATGGGTTCGGGGTGGAAAATGATGGGCTTGTTGTTATGTTAGTGTAGGGTGGGTCAATGGTTGAAACAGGAAGGAAGGTAAAATTAGGTTGGGACGTTGTAGAGGATGGGGTTGTGAGTTTGGCATACGGAAAAGAGGACTCGTTGAATATTACATCACAAGAAATATACAATTTGTTAGATTCAAGATGAAAACATTTGTACCCTTTGTGAATGGGGCTGTAACTAAGAAAAAGACAAGGTAAGGAACGAAAAGTGATCTTTTAATTATTGTAGGGCCTAAAATTGGGCCAGCATTCAGAGCCAAACACTTAGAGAAAGGAATAATTTGGCTCTTTATTGTAGAGAAGTAGATGGGGAGATTTATTTTTTAGAGATGGAAAAGGCAGAAAATTGATGAGATGGGCCGCGGTTTGAGAAGCATTGGCCCAAAATTTATATTGGAGAGAGACTGTTGCTAGAAGAGCAAGGCCTGTTTCAACTATATGGCGGTGTTTACATTCAACCATACCATTTTGTTGGTGGGTGTAAGGACATGAAAGGTCATGAGAGATCACTTAAGATTGGAGCACATGGGTGAGGGATGGAAATTCCCCTCCCCAATCACTTTAAATATTTTTAATTTTTGGGTTGAATATATGTTCAACATATTTTTGAAAAAGAAGAAAAATGGATGTTGCATCACCCTTTGAGGCTAAGGGATATAATCAGGTAAAGTGGCTAAAATAATCCACAAATGAGATATAATAGCGAAAACCGTCTCTTGATATATGAGGGGATGAACCCCAAACATCCACAAAAATTAAATGCAATGGTCTTAAGGACCGTGTACTAGAGAATTGAAAAGATAATTGCCTACACTTGACAAGAGCACAATTTGAACAAAAAAACTCATGTTGAGACGGAATAAAAGGTAAACATTCGGTGCGCAATATGCGAGTGACAAGCTAAATGTTGGGATGGCCAAGTCGATAGTGTCATTGTGCAAGAGTAGTACGTTCACCAATGAGGGCAACGGGAACAGGTGATGAGGAGGTTGGAGGAAACATGTAAAGGCCATTATGCATTGGGCCTTGGAGAAGCAATTTTCCCGTCTTTTTGTCCTTCACAAGAAAATTAGATTCATCAAACTCAAGGAAAACAGAGTTGTCATGGCAGAATTATTTGACAGAAATTAAGTTTTTGGTGATCTGAGGAACACAAAGTAATTTATGAAGTGAGAAAACAAAGTTTGAGGAAGAGATTTGAGAATCACCAATGTGTGTAATCAGAAGGACAACACTATTGCCAACTTGAATTTGTTCAGATCCAAGGTATGGTTCACTTGAAATATTGAGGTTGTGAAGGTCCAAAGTTATGTGGTTTGTTGTGGCTAAGTCGGGATACCATTGTCTATCAGAAAGCTACAGTGAGCTGGTGTAGTTAGCCGAGAGGGATCAGGTGGTTCACATTGATACGCTTGGTCAAATCTGTGGTAGCACTAGAGAGCTACATGGCCAACTTTGTTACAGACCTGGAATGTGGGTTTTCTGGTTTGGGAAGTAGAGAAAGAGGGAGAGGTAGAGGACGACCTCCATGATTACGGCCACCTCGATAGTTATTTTGGCCACCTCTCTAATAAGTATTGCGACCTCCATGAGGTGTATTTTGAGAAGGGAATGAGGTGTTGAGATTGGCAGATGGTGTTGTGAGAAGACCGTGTTATATGGTAGTGAGGGAGACACAACTTTCAAAAGTGAGCAACAGATTGAATAGCTCAGATGAGCTTATAGGAGTGGCACAAGTTGTCACTAAAGTGACGAAGGATTCATATTCAAAAGTGAGGCCATTGAGAAGATGTGAAACTACCTCAGAGTCTCGAAGTGTCTCACCAACAACATTCATCATGTTTGAGAGGAGCCGAATTTTTCTGTAATAGTCGGTCACTGATAGAGAACCTTTTTTGCGATTAGTGAGTTGATGACGAATTTGGAAGATTTTAGCCTGAGATTGTGAAGTGAAGATGGTGTCTAGTGTGATCCAGAGTTCACAAGATGTACGGGAAGTAATAGCTTGGGCTAAGATTGGTTTGGTGAGTGATGAAAGCGGAGCACTGAGAAGCATTTGATCAGTGCGACGCCACTGAAGGTAAGTTGGGTTTGGTTGAGGAGGAGAGGGTCCAGTTCGAGAAGGTGATGATACAAGAAGAATAGGAGGGGGAGGAGGGGTAGAGCCATCAATGAATTGATATAATTCTTGGCCATGGAGATAGGGAATGATTTGGGCACACCATAGTAGATAGTTATCAGAACTTAGTTTTACGGAGACTATATGGGAGAAGTTGTTGGGGAGTTGGAAGGTAGAGGAATGAGAGAGATCTTTATCAGAGGATGAGCCGTCGGCAGCCATTGAAGGAAAACAGAGAAGGAAAGAAAAGAGAGAGAGAGAGATGTTAGTCGATGTTATGCTTCGGTACCATGTAGATAATAATGAACACGAGAAGATGGAAAACTTCTGGTATTTTCTTCATTACCTTTTATGTGTACAAACTTGAATATTTATAGAGTACATGCTAACAAACTTCTCCTAGGAATATACTCAAGCACTTGTTGTGCATTACAATTTACAGAATGAATTGGTAGAGTTAGTTACAAGGTGTCAGCCATAATACAATGCAGTACAGTTGTAGTACAATAGCCATACCCAGAGGGTAGGCACCAACCTGTTCTAGGTGTTCCAAAAGATTCTTCTTGAGATGTGTCCAATGAAACAATTGACGTGGTTGCTCTTCTAGAGGCAGTTGATGTGCTGGAATTCTTGGAGACAGCAGTAGATAGCTCAATATTCTTGAATATTAGTATAGCTAGACGCAATCCAAAGGAAGTGACCAAAGAACCATACACAATTGTGGAGTAGAATTTATCCACAAGTACAAGAAGCTGAGTAGTCTTGAATGGTCAGCCAATTACCATTCAGAAATGCCTACCACTCCCAAATTGAGATGATGCATCGATCCAAGTTGTGCCATTGAGTAGGTCAAGGTTATATAGAATGTCCTCTTTAAAGGAACTTTTTAAGTAAGCCCAAGTGCTCTATTCTTGTTAACGTTATTCTTATTGTGTTTACAGATTGAAAAGGCAAAGACAATTATATACACTATGCATGAATTGCAACACTTAAACTTTATCTTAGATCAATATTGTTGGAATCTACATAGACATCAACCAAAACGGCAGATCGACACACATGGAGTCTTTTTAATCAAGAAGAGGTTAAGAAAAACCCCTTCCCTCTACTAACATAGAAGATAACATAAATGTGGGAGAAAACAGTTGTGAGGGTGATGTTTTAGACAACGAAGAAAGACCACAAGGTACGAAGGCAGCAAAGGCAATGCTGAATAAAAAAACAAAGGGTGAAGATGCCTCTTTGGATGACTTAGCGGAGCAATTGAGTTAAAGGAGGAGAGGAAGCTCCAATTTAAGGTTAGATGGGAGAAGTATAGACGCGCTTATGTGTAATGAGAGAGATTATCTGCCTTCAGAAAGAGAAAATGGAGATGGACATCATGAGGAATATGGATGCAAGCAAACTAAAGTCGAATAAAATATTGTTAATATTATTTTTATTTTAAGATTTAAAAAATTAAATTATTTATTTTATTTTATATAAAATTTTAAAAAAATTATAATAATAAAATAGAGAATTTTCATAATTTTAAATTTTAGTTTTGAAAGCAAATCAGGCTAACTTGCATACAATTAGAATATTGGCATGAATGCTTACACAGTGGGCCTATGGAAAGATATTAGAAGGGGTTGGGGGATATTCTCTCAGACACATTAGATTCATGGTGTGAAATGGTTCTAAGAATATTAGCTCCAAGACAACTTTTTTTATCGTCGATGGGATTACGTGCAGCAACAGGCATCGGTGGTAGACTTATTGAGTTTTCGGGTGGTTCGATAGACCAATAACTTGTTAACAATTTGTTTATAATTATGGATTAAAATAATATATTTTTTAAAATATTAGTTTGACTTTTATTTTAATTTAATGTAATTAAATATTTAAGCAATATTATTTTATTAAAAATTGTAAATGAGATGCGATTAGATTGCCTCACTACTCTTCACTAAAATGTCAACTTTTTCAGAACAGCCCGGAAGTTGATAGATACACAAAATTTTTCTTTTTTTATTTTTTTTGTTTTTTTGTTTTTTTTTTTTTGTTTTTTTGTACTTCACAAAAATAAGGAACAAGAAGAAGAGAAATGCTTTGGTCTTAAATTTGGGTCCAAAGCTGTCTCGAATTTTTTTTTTTTTTACTTAGTAATTAAAGAAGTATTTTTTAATGATGTTATAAATTTTTTATTATTTTAAAAAATATTTATAATAATTAAAAAAATACATAAAATAAATAAATAAAATACACGTTCAAGACATATTTTCGAATTTCTTTTTAGATAGCATAGCAATTCTTCAAAAAGAATATGAGATGATGGGAGTTCCAACTTCCTTCAGAATTATCAATGCAGGATCCAATGAATTATATATAAATATATATATATATATATATATANTCTGATGGAAATACTGTGCTTTGACACTTGTGAAAGTGTTTGTCCTAAATAGTGAAAAGAGCAGTTTGAGAATTCGAAGTTGTTGGAAATAATTTGTGTTATTTATTTTTCTATTGCGACCCATTCATTTAGCAAATACCAAGCCAGCCAGCAGTTTGAAGTTGTTGGAGACGATTTATTTATTTATTTTTCTTAAATTATATGCACTTTAATCTTGTGCCTAGATACATTAAGAGAGTGTTTAGATATTGAAGTGAGTTGAGTTGATAAAATATTATTAAAATATTATTTATTATTATTTTAGAATTTGAAAAAGCTGAATTGTTTATTATATTTTGTGTTAAGATTTGAAAAAATTGTAATGATGAATTAAGATGAGTTGAGATAAATTGTGTTTCTAAACGAAATCTAAAAAATAAACTAGTAGAGATGCATATACTTATATGCAGTTTTATTTTGGGGCCGGTGCACAGGTTTTCAAAATTTTTCTCAAGTCAAGCTCGACTAATTCAAAATAAAAATTTCTTAATGCAGTGGCTTGTTTACATCTAAGGAGATTTTAATCTTAGATATGGGAGAAGAATATCTCTAAGGAGATCCCATTTAGATTCAAAAATAAGTTGAATAAATTGAAATAGTTTGTGAATAGTAAATTAAAATATTATTAGAATATTATTTTTTAATATTATTATTATTTTAAGATTTAAAAAAGTTGAATTGTTTATTATATTTTATGTAAAAATTTGAAAAAATTGTAATGATAAGATGAGATGAGATAGTTTAGATGAGTTGAGGTGAGTTTCCAATCCAAATCGAGACTAACGTACGTTTGGAAATCAAACCAAACTCAACTCATCTCAATTCATCTCAACAACATTTTCAAATTCTAACATGAAATATAATAAACAATTCAACTTGTACAAATCTTAAAATAATAATAATATTAAAAAATAATATTTTAACAATATTTTATCATCTCAACTCAACTCAACATCCAAACGCAATCTTAGACTTTTACAACTTGAGCCAAGCCCTACAAGTTTAGTAGAGATGAATTTAACTTATGAAAGGAGATGCTCATACTATTTAGGGCAAAGTATATAATCAGTCTCTAGATTTTACATTGCTATCTTTTCACTCAGGTTTAAAATTGTCATTTTGATCATTTAGATTTATAATTGTTTCAATGAAGACCTTATGTCATATTTCGGTTGAAATTCTAATGGTCACATGTGAAAAAATAATCTAAAAACTAAATAAAATAAAATAAATAAATAAATAAATAAAAAAGGAGGAGAAGAAGAAGGAGGAGGAGGAGGGTATATGCCGGATGAAATTCTAGTGGCCACATGTCATGTTTAGGTTAACCAACCAAGGCTCGGCCTGTGTTGCCCTAAAGTTGCCAACTATATTTGCTGTTTGGGTAAGAGTTGGTAAGCCAACTTAGACTCTTGGCCATGCCACCTAGGTTGCAACATTAGGTGTCGTTTGGATTTAAAATTTACATCAACTTATCTCATCTTTTTAAATTTTCAAATAAAATATAATAAACAATTCAATTTTTTTAAATCTCAAAACAATTAAATATTAAAAATAATATTCTAACAATATTTTAATCAACTCATCTAAAACCATTTCAACTCGTCTCTGAATCCAAACTGAGCAGTGACGCAAATGGAATGTAAATGATGATAATTGTTTGAAGAGAAGTATTAGATCATTAAAAACATTTTATAACAGTAAACTCACAATTTCACATAATTTGATATAATACGTCGGATCAAAACTTTATTTTATTATAAAGTAAATCTAATATATTACAAGTCACGCAATGTAACACCCTGCTCTCCAGATTTAAGAATAAAATCACTTTTAGAAATTCTCGAGGAAGACGGAGTGCTATTACTGAACTTGACTTAAAAATATTTTTTATTATAATTCCTTATAATATAATCATTCTTTAATAAAAATGGTAAAATCATAAATGAGAGTGCACAGAAATATTTATTAAAATTTCTCAAAATCGGTGTCATAAAGATCATAACTTAAAAATCTCTATACATGATCTAGGCCAACTCTAGCTTCCTGGAGCAAATCTCGTCCTGCTGTTCTAGTTTCATAAATATTCTGATCTGGGGTGGTTTAAAAACATAAAAACAAATTAAAATGAGTCAATGACTCAGTAAGAAACATATCATAACGTAAACATACTTAGCGTAAGATTTTCATAAAAATTTTCATGCTGAAAATTAAAATCCTGATTGTTCATAAATATGTTAATGACATGCATGACTTATCAATCTGAATTAACTAACTAATCTAATTTATCTGACTAATCTGACTAGCCAACACACTTAATCTTATGTGCGAGGTTGTGCACCTGCCCCACGTCTTGTGGCCGCAAAGGGAGCTACGGATAGTATTCTGGCATACTATGGTGGACCACGCTTGAGTCTGTGGCTTGCACATCCACCCTGAAACTACATTGATACTATGCATCTAAATGGCTATCTGATTAAATTGTTCCAATCTTATCTTGCACTTGATCTTAAGATAGCTTACATGTCTTATGCAACGTGAGATGCATGAAATACATAATACATACATAATTATAACATGTGAAATGAAATATGATGAATGACGTACTTGCAAATATCATAACATGTGTAGTACATAAATATTGGCTTTGAAAGAGCTGGCTTTAATAATATATATAAATATATATATTTATATAGTTAACGTATACTAATCCTAATTGATGATCAAGCTACTTACCTTGTAGTGTTGCTTCTTAAAAATTTTTACACAAAATTGATCATAGTGCTAAACTGAGTATCTTGGGTTCAGTCGTTGCACTTAATGGAAGTTTATATTTTTTTTCAAATAACACACGGAATGGAGATATTTATATAGAGATTTGGGAGAGAATGCCAATGAGTTTGAGTTTAAATCAGTTAATACATGTAATGACACTAATCTGCTGAACACTCAGTCGTGATTATCTAAAAAGAGAGTTTGAATTTAAAAATATAATCTAGTAGTTTATTCAATGTAGGATTGGCAGTGATTGAGACTGCGTAGGGAACTTCAATCAATAATGATTTTAAATTGAAATAAATTTATAATGGTTAATCTTTAAATTCTAAAACGAGTCTAACTTGTTTAATTTTAAGTGAGACTTAACCTAGTTATTGAGCCTAATTAAAACTTCAAATCAACTTTAATAATATATCACTTGCAGGCTTATTTAATATGATTCATTAAATATAATTTAAATCTAATAAAAATTATCAATATTTCGACTTTAGAATTATTGAGCCGATTGTTAGCTAATTTACGAGTCTACTTTTACGGCATCCCTTAACTTATGGATAAAATATTTCTTGTGTTCGAAACTTGTGCTAATTGCTTGTCTAAATTATTTTCTATCGATCATTGGAATGATGAGAATAACTTTTCATCATTGTGTTTGTTTAGAGTCCATTGCTTGGTGTCCAAAGGCCAAAGGCCGAAGTCTAGTAAAATAGGATAAGGACACGTATAGCACTCCCTTGTTAATGAAATCATTTGGTTTTTACATTCTTTACCCTTCCACTTCTTCCTTGATAAGAACTTCGTAAATGAGTAGTTTGTCATCAAGCCATTCAAACATTAGTTGAACTTGAGCTCATTACCAAGGGTAACACCTGCTTCCCATAAGTTAGAAGTATCACGTGTTTTTCATAAAATAAATTTGACAAGAGATCTCATATTTTATAAATAAAATTAGAATTTATTTTGTAAAAATATATCTAATAAAATGTCTTCCTAAAACATTAAATGAATAAACTGAATAAATTTATGTTAAAAAAGTAAATTTTATTCTAGAAAATCTGAAACTAAATCAACTTTTCATTCTAATCCTGACTTGCCTGCTCGTATTCATCATCTTCACTTGAGTGGTTAAAAATATGAAAATAAACTAAAATGAGTTAAAAATTCAGCAAGAAATCCATCACAACGTAAACATAATAAATATAAAAGTTTTCATAAAAGTTTTCCTGCTGAGAGCTTAAAATTCATGACTGTTCATACTGATGCTTATACTATGCATAATTGATTTATCTGAATTAACTGACTGTCTGACTTAAATGACTGATCTGACTAGCCAACACACTTAATCATGTGTGCAAACGGCCCCACATCCATCGGCAACGAGGGGAGCTGTTGATAGTATTCTGGCATACTATGGTGGACCACACTTGAGTCCGTGGCTTGCACATCCACCCTGAAACTGAACTGCATTGGTACCATGCATCTGAATGGCCATCTTATTAACTGATCTGATCTTATCTTGCACTTGAATTTAAGATAGCTTACATGTCTTATACACATGAGATGCACGACATAATACATACATAATTATAATTTATGAATCTGAATATGATGCGGAATGACATGATCATATGCTATGTTAGATGACATGTTTGCATACGACATGAGTGGTGCATAAATAATGGATGTCCATGAACTGGCTTGAATAATACTTATATATAAGATGAACTGTGATAATTCTAATTTATGATCAAATTATTTACATCATTGTGCTTCTTCTTGAATCTCACTTCGTAGCTTGTCACCTATACACAATATTAACTATCACTAAATCTGTCTAGGAACAACATGTACTAATATCCTACTTAATTAAATTCATAATCCAAAAGATAGTTAAATAAATCTTTGTTTAACACCATAATCGATAAATCCTGATATTTTAAATTACTTAAATACTAATAACATATTATAATTTAGTAGGATACTAGGGCTATTTTAAAATAAGTCATAACAATCACAATTCTTAAAAATAGGGTTCATTTCTTAACATAATTATTCAATCTTATAAGAAACCTAATAAATATTAATATTGTTTAAATATTCTTAATATAATAATTTTATTAAAAATCTTAATAACTAGACAAAGGAATATTAACAAAATATTAGACTCAATAGTATAATTTAAAATACATTTCAAATTCTGTAAGCATTTTTTATAAAAATGAGCTTATGACTAATATATTTATTTAATAAAAATAAACTCAACTAGAAATATTAAGCTCAATAAAAATCATTAAAACAATTATTGAAACATAATAAAATCAAGCTCAATTTAAAATACAAATCTATCCCAATGGTACATGTCTAATTAACCTCAAGTTCAGCCCACAAGGAAATTAGCCCTCCAGATTTAAACACCAAACAAATTAAAACAAAGCCCATATTACCTTTTAAAACATAGGTTTATCAAAATGAGCCCAGGGCCCGTTTGTGAATCAA
Source organism: Juglans hindsii (assembly GCA_003123825.1). Lineage (NCBI taxonomy): Eukaryota > Viridiplantae > Streptophyta > Magnoliopsida > Fagales > Juglandaceae > Juglans > Juglans hindsii. Next base: position 424,899 of record QEOW01000125.1, on the reverse strand, counting down.
AGGTTCCTTAAGAACTTAAGAAACCAAAACACACGGACAGAGCAAAGAAAACCAGTGCGAGAGAAACAGAGGGCTCACCTAGGGCAGCGACATGATTCAGCGATTCTGGGTGGTCGGAAGTGGTCGATGGCGTGACTGGGTCTTCTAGCAGAGTAGTGCAACGTCGAGTGAAGAAGAGAGAAGGGTTAGACTGAGAATTGAAATGTACGGGGTGAGAGAGATGGTTGACAATGAAGAAAAGCTTACCGAGAGAGAGGAGAGATGCGTGGCGGCTCTTGGTGGCTAGAGGTGGGTGGCGACGCAGCTGGTTTCTCTGTGGTGGTGCGATGCCGAGAGAGGGGGAGAGAAACTATTACACCGAAAACAAGAGAGAGAGAATGGCGGACAGAGAAAAAAAAACTTATCGAGAGAGAGGAGAGATGCGGATTCGACGGTGGCTGGCAAGGGCTGTGAAGGAGGTAGGTTGCGGGGGTTCTAAAGAACAAGGCTTACGGGTTGTTAGCTTGCAAAGGATTGATACGAGGGCTTAAAAGGTTCTATGTCTATTTCAGAGGCTTCGTGAGTTTCTATAGAGTGAAAAGGAGCATTTGCTGATAGGATTTTAGACTTGGCTTTCCATTAGGATGATCAACTAAGAGGTAAGAACGAAGATAGATTAGGATTACAAATTCGAGAGATTGGGATGATGCTTACGGGTGGGGATAGGAAGAAACAAGATTTAAATTCAAACCAAAACTCTAGCGGAACGTAAAATTTGATAAAATCTAGTAATAATTATTAGAATTAATAATAAAACAAAAATCTAGTAAATTCAACAAAATTATAATAGTAATTATTAAAATTAATAAATATAAAATCTGATAAGATTATAAAAATAATAATAATAGAAAAAACAACTAAAAGATTTACTTATATACCCCAAATCTATAACTAATATGTTACACCAAGTTAAATTTGGTGTTCAAGTATAATTCATTTATGATTTGATCAAGATCATTTATTTAGAAATTACTTGAAGTATGAAAAACTAGATTATTTATATTGTATCTTATTACTTTATGTACAAACTTTGAGTGTTTAGTAAGTATCTTTATATAAGTTACATATACATATATCACTGCTTATACTCGTAAGGATCTAAGCAATATACATAATATTAGGAACATTTTTCCTCTCATTTCTTTAAAATCTCAAGATATTCTCATTATAAATAGGAAGTTCTGAGTTTATATGACATTACACGACTGAAAGCAAGTTTTATTCAAATTGTGTTTGTTTCATAATTGGTAGTAATTTAGTGTTCATAAACAACTCATTTAATAAACATATCGAGCCAAAATCGAATTTGACTGAGCTAATCTTAGACGGCTTATTGAATAATGTTACTTTTCTTTTCCCAACTCTATCTTTGATTGTCCACATGATATGTAGTTGTTGAGTAGTCCTGTTTGAGCTTGCTACCCGCCCTATACGAGGGTAGCAACCCTCTTCGTTGCCCTGCTTGGGCAGGATGGCATTAGGGCAAGGTTGCCTAATGCCATCCCACCCCTCGCACCCTCCTTACACAAAGGTTGTTCATCCCCATCATACAAGCTGGATGGATGGAGGGCAGGAACTAGCCGTTACTCCTTTCCTAAACTACAAAAATTCACCAAAAAAATATTTCTTCCACCATTCCCTCCACTTGCACCTTCTAGATCCAAACAACCAACCACAATTGAACAAAAATCAAACCAAAAAATAGAACAAATGATTCAAGACTAGAAAGCAAAGAGGCCATTGGTCTCTGGTTCACGACCTGAGATCCACAGTGTTGTTATCTGGTTGCACCATAGAACAATGCCGCAACCAGAGACCCACGATAACATGGATCTCTGGTTCATGACCAAATAACGACAACTTGCATCTCTGGTTTGCGACCAAAGAATTTCGGCATTGCAACTAGGAAAATGATCCATTTTACTTCACGAGACTCATGATGTTGGAGAAGAAGAAGTGAGGAAAGGCTCGAATAAGATGAGGAAGGAGAAGAAAGAAGAGAATAAAGCAGAGGAGGAAGGACTAAGGAGAAGAAGGAAGAGACAGTAAGAGTTTGATGATGGGGTGTAACCAGTCCGGTCCGATTCGATTTGGAACAAAATCTAAAACCGAACCGGTATGTACCGATTTTATATTTTCCAAAACCACTTACGTCCCGGTTACCCACCTAAGCCAATACTTCCGATTTTACCAGTTTTCGGTCCGATCCGATCCGATCTGGTTTTCTGATTTTTTTAAAATGTAAAAAAAAACATATAATAAAGTGTTACTTCTTATGATAAAATGTTATTAAATATATTATGTTTAAAGCATATGATCAATTAAATTTTTATCTTTAAGATTAAAATTTTATTTTATAAGTTATAATAACATTATCTTATATATAATTATATTAATAACATATGATCAAACAAATTACAAATGTTCATAGTTAAGATTAACATTTTATGTTATAATTTATAAATTATAATATGAAATTATTTCATATATGATATATAATTATATATAAAAATTTAATATATAATTATATATTATATNGGAACTAAAATCAGACCGGATCCGGTCAGTTTTCATGATATAGGAACCGAATCAGGTTCGAATCCGATCTAGACCGATTTTTTGATTTTTCGGTTTAAATTTACACCTTTATTTAGAATTAGTGTTTTGTTTTTATATATTTAGGTGGAGTGGATGGATCTCCGAACGAGTGAATATTCTCCCCGCAACCCATCCTTTTTTTAATTCTTTTAAGTTTTCTACCCACCCCGCCTGCCCGGTACCATGCAAGCCGGGTGGGACACACGAACAGGTCAAGAAATGGGCCCCGTTGACCAGACCTTGTTCTGCCATATTTATTTCACAACTATTAAGTTGTAGGCTGGCCGTAAACATCTCGATGATGTGATTAAGCAAGATCCAATCTTAGCCGGTTATTAATAAACAAACGCAAGCTTCTTCTCAATGGATGACACATTTCTGTATGGATCATATGTCTTGTATTCTAATTGATGGACTCTACAGAAGCCGCCACATTTTGGAATGGCAATATTACTACACTACTCACCACATCCTATATATACACTTCTTACTACAATCCAATAGCTTACTTCTAATTAGTATTGGAGAAGAGGATCCTTCCTCGAAGACAAACCCATCTCAGGGTTTAGAATCTTAGAGGTGGTATTTGAAGCTTTCGTACTTAAGAAAGAGTAATGTTATGTACAGTTGTAGAGTACGCAAGTGTCGTGTTATCGTTTTAAAAAAAAAAGTAAGATTCACTATTAAAAAATTAATTTTTTTTTTCCTGATGATTTCGTATTTATTCATTTTTTCAAAATGATCGAGCGGTACTTACACACTCACAACTGTAACTATTATTTATCCTGGAGAAAGAGTCGTCCTGAGCCGGCCAAAAGACTTGCATAAAAGCTGTCAAAATTAATAAATTTCTACAATATGCATATTTTTTTCCTGAGTATCTTAGCTTATGCATTTGAAACTTTCAACCTAATGTCACATCAAGCGGGCACTTAAATCTTACATGATGCTTGAGTTTGAAACATTTGAGCTATATAAAAAGGGAAAGCTTTCTTTTGCACAAACACCAACTTTTCAGCTGTTGCAATATTGTTTTGACATAAAGTTCATTTTGGGGTTTTTCTTTCGTCATGAGACTTGTCAAAGTTTTCTCTCTTCTGTTCTTCATTAGATTTGCCTTCTCAGATGCAACCACTGCTAACACAAAGGTATGGACTAGAGATCTCTCAAGAGCTACTACAAATCGCTGAGACCTAAGGCCTAGTTTAGATAGCAAGAGATTTCCATCTTATCTCAATATCTAAACACTACAAATACAAACACTTTTCAATTTTAAATTTTCAATCTTCAGTTTTTTTTTTATCTAATCATTACAACTTTCCAAACTTCTAAACAAAATACAAAAAATAATTCAACTTTTTCAAATTTTTAAAAAAAAATTATATTAAAAAATTATATTCTAATAATATTTTAACTTTGAAATATTTGTATTCAACTTTTTCTCTTGTTTTCTAAAATTCTATAAAACATTTTAACTCAAATCATTTCAATACTATTCAAAAATCATTTCATTTCTATTTACAGATCATTTCATCTCATCTCATCTCACTATCCAATCCAAACCTAAGATCCTTTTGCTCATTTTACGTTATGCTGAAGAAGTGAAGTGATTGAAATACGATCGTGTTTTATACTACATGAATACTATCGATCCATTTCACTATAAGAATTTGTTCAGAAAACGTGTTTATCGCATTCCTTCCAATGCACATGATTTGCTTTAATCTGCAATTGTTCATGTCTGAGACTCCTCACTTCCTTTTGCTTTTCAACAAAAACAAAAGAAAAAGTACAGCATTCCTGAGAATTAAATCCAAAGATATACGTCTTTTTCTTCGAGTTTGAGGGGGTGTGTGAGAGTGAAAACTCTCCAAGATTGATAATACCTGCCAACTAGGGCTGAGCACTAACAATGTCGGAGTTGAAGTGCCTTACCTCTTACTCCGACTCCTGCTTAGTTACATAGCCTGAGTTGGATTTGGACTTTTTATTAGACTTTTTCTTAATCCATTTGAAATTTTAATTTGACAATCTTGGGTTCTCACTAATCGAATTTGGACTCCTACATTTCAATTTAAAAAAAAAAATCAATTTCAATTTTATTAAAACATAACCAAAATTGAAAAAATAAATCATTGTACAAATTAATGTTATTATACATTAGTATTATATGTTATTATATGTTAATGTTTATATATAATATACTAATATATAATTAGTATTATATGTTATTATAAATTTATATATTTGTATTTATACATAATACATTAGTATTAAATCCTATTATACATTAGTTATTCTATAATTAGTATTGCATGTTATTACACATTAGTGTTTATATATAAGTTGTTATCATTCATTAGTGTTACATGGTAGTAATAGTTAATAGTATAGTGTTTACATATACTAAATTATTATTAGTCAATTTAGTTTATATGTATTATAGTATAAGCATATTATTTTATAATAATTTGCTCATACTAGTATATTATTGAATTTAATTAACTATATAAGTTATAGTTATACAAAATATATATGATTAATATATATAAAAAATACATATATTTTTATAAAATATGTACAATATTGGAGTTGGAGTTAAAAAATCGGAGCTGAAGCAGAGTCGCTACATCGCCACCTCCGACTCTGACTTTTTTGGTTAAAAAAACTCCGACTCCGACTCCGACTTAGCGAAGCCAAAGTGGAGTTGGATTTTTGGATTTTGCACAGCCCTAATGCCAGCACTGTTACATGCATATATGTTTACGTAGCTAACACATTTTCAAATTTTCTGCAATTTTGCAGCATTACATAGTGTACATGGGGGAACACTCTCACCCCAATTCAGAATCGGTGGTTAGGGCCAATCACAAAATGCTTGCTTCAGTTACCGGAAGGCAAGGCACTAACTGAAAACATGAGACATATGGAGCTAATACAAATTGAGCGGTCTTGCCAACTTTTCTGTTGGATATAAACGAGACATTCATAAAAAATTCCTAGCAATAATATAGAATTTCAGAAATAAGTGCTGCACATACTAAAAGTGATTTATTTCTCAGTTTTGATGGAGCACAACGAGCGGCACTTCACCATTACACCAAAAGCTTTAGAGGCTTCTCAGCTATGCTTACACCAGAGCAGGCACAACAACTTGAAGGTACCTGAAATGAATGTAATCTCTTATCATTTGCTTTTGGGTAAAATTACCACAAAAGTTACATTTTCCAAGTCCAAAAATTGATCTCGACATCAACAGTCAATGGTAAAATAGAGCTATTATACCTCTAAATTCATTTGCATCTTCACCTGAACTAATTCAGAGTTTTGATATCGTTTTTTGGGGTTCTAAAGTAAGCTTTAATTATGGCTAACGACGGCTTATACAAGCTCTAATTGAACTAATTTGCTTCTTCTGTAGCCAATGATTTGGTTGTTTCCGTGTTTGAGAGCAAGGTGAATAAGCTCCACACAACACGTTCCTGGGAATTTCTGGGGATACAGTCTACACATCAATATAATCAGATGCCAATGAACTTGAATTCAGATATCATTGTTGGTGTCATTGACACAGGTAAATGCTCCGCACTTCAGATTTCTCATCCAATTTTTCTGTTTTTATCCCATTACCAACAAACCATTGTTTAACATTTGTTTTGTAGGAATATGGCCTGAATCAAAGAGCTTTAATGATAAAGGATTGGGTCCTATACCAGAAAAATTCAAGGGAGAGTGTGTTACTGGTGAACGTTTTACTTTGGCCAACTGCAACAGGTACCAAAACACTTTATTTGATAAGCAAAATAGAAATTCAATAAAGCAGGTACCAAAACACCTCAAACATCAAAGAATCCACTCCCATGATTGACACAAAATTCTTACTGAAATATTAAACACCTGAACCAATATTTTGAATGCAAGTACCTCACCGTGAGGCTTACCATTCATCAGGGCTTGAATTTTCAGGAAGATTATAGGTGCCCGGTTCTATTCACAAGGGTTTGAAGCAGAGTCTGGGCCTCTTGAAACTTTTAACCTCCCATTCTTCCGGTCAGCTCGAGATAGTGATGGGCATGGATCACACACTGCCTCAACAATAGCTGGATCCATGGTAGCAAATGTCAGCTTATTTGGTATGGCTAGCGGCACTGCAAGAGGTGGTGCACCAAATGCCAGACTTGCCATCTACAAGGCGTGTTGGTTTGACCTGTGCAGCGATGCTGACATTCTTTCTGCCCTGGATGATTCCATTGGTGATGGTGTTGATATCCTTTCTCTTTCCCTTGGCCCAGTTCCTCCCCAGCCTATTTACTTTGAAAATGCGATCTCTATTGGTACTTTCCATGCATTCCAAAGAGGGATTCTAGTTTCAGCTTCCGCGGGAAACTCAGGTTTACCACAGACTGCTACCAACGTTGCGCCTTGGATCCTTACTGTGGCTGCAAGCACAGTCGACAGGGAATTCAATTCAAACATTTATCTTGGAAATTCGAAAGTTCTAAAGGTGAGTTTAGCATATTACAATGCGCCCATTTAACAAATAAAAGTTATATCGTTAGGATATTTTATTAAAAATAGAAATGCTTTTGTGCTTTCAGGGTTCCTCTTTAAACCCAATCAAGATGGAAACTTCTTATGGTTTGATAGCTGCAAGTTCTGCAGCTGCCCCAGGTGTTACAGCAAAGAATGCAAGGTATCTTCTGTATTTTCTGCATGCTTTGTTTCATTTACACAAAATCAATTCAATCGTGATTGCAGTCTTACAAAAAAATTTATCTTCTTCCTAAACTATACAAAAGATTTTTCTTCCTTATATTAAGCCAATTTTATCTAGTATAACTCGATACAAAAATTTTATTTTGACAACTGCTTTTCCTCAACCCAACAGAAAACACCGCTAATGCTAACACTGGATGAATTATTTTCTCAAGAATTATCCTTCTAATCTTCACAATATTAAATCTTATCACCACCTTCAATAATTTTAGAATTTTTTTCTTTTTCTTTTTAATTTTTCAAGTTCCTACGTTGTTTGCTGGAAGTCCAGCATTATGAAAAAAAGACTCAGAACACTGGCATCCTTTGTTTGGTGACTAACTAGTAATATCTTTCAATTTTAATTAACTTGGGTACCAAATGTCTGACTCCACAATGCTCAACCTATCCCAAGAGCTCAAAACAGCATTACTTGATTTCTATTGCTTTAAAAGCTTTCTTTTCCCCCCTTTCTGTATCAGCTTTTGCAAGAACAATACACTAAACCCAACCTTAGTTGGGAGGAAAATAGTGGTGTGCACAATTGAAACTGTTAATGATAACCGGAACGAAAAAAGCATATTCCTAAGAGAAGCTGGTGCTGTTGGAATGATACTAGTCGATCCGTTGGTAAAAGATGTTGGCTTTCAGTTCGTCATCCCAGGCACTTTAATTGGTCAAGAAGAAGCAGAAGAACTTCAAGCATATATGATTACAGCAAAGTGAGTTTATCAAGCTTTATAAATTTTGGTCCATCGAAGAAAAGAAAAGCCCGAAAATATTGGCAATGGAAGAATACTTCATCATGAATTCATTAATAAAAAAATTAATAGTTTTACGTTGATCATGGCTGCCTGCTGCTATTGCAGGAATCCAGTTGCTAGAATCTCCTCGACTACAACAGTTCTGAACACTAAACCCGCACCAGAAGTGGCCGTATTTTCTTCCATGGGACCAAATATAATAACTCCAGACATTATTAAGGTAAGTTTATCTGGTATTCTTGAATTTTATACTAAACCAATTCACTCAAACTACTTCCAAAAAGAAAAAGATTATACCAACATGGTGGGAAAAAACAAAGGCATAAAGAAAAGTTAATTCATGGAGACTTACCTAAAAGTAAAAATTCCAACTGCAGCCAGATATCACAGGACCTGGAGTGAATATTTTGGCAGCATGGTCTCCAGTGGCAACTAAAGCTACAGCTGAACGATCTGTCAATTATAACATAATCTCCGGCACCTCAATGTCTTGCCCACATGTTTCTGCAGTTGCAGCAATGTTAAAATCTTACCAACCTTCCTGGAGTCCAGCAGCCATAATGTCCGCAATAATGACAACAGGTAAGTTGTGCCAACATTATAATATCAGAAATTGTAATTTACTCCAGTCTCTGATTATCCAATATCTATGGCTTCACAGCAATGGTCCTAGACAACACTCGACATGCCATAGGAAGGGATCCAAATGGCTCTCCCACCACGCCTTTTGACTATGGATCTGGACACATCAACCCAGCTGCAGCATTCAATCCTGGACTTGTATATGATTTTAATTCCCATGACATCATCAATTTTCTCTGCAGCAATGGTGCAACGCCTGCACAGTTGAAAAACCTTACAGGGGAACTAGTACAATGCAAGAACCCTCCTACACCTTCCTACAATTTTAATTACCCTTCAATTGGTGTTGCCAACATGAATGGAAATTTATCTGTTTATCGAACAGTCACTTATTATGGTAAAAATCCAACGACATATGCTGCATCTATTGACTACCCAACTGGTGTAGAAGTTAGAGTCACGCCTGCTAAACTGAAGTTTACAAAGATGGGGAACAAAATGTCTTTCAGAGTTGATTTCATGCCCTACAAGAACAGCAATGGGAGCTTTGTGTTTGGGGCATTAACATGGACCAATGGTATACATAGGGTTAGGAGTTCTATTGGTGTGAACGTGGTTTCAGTGTAGGAACAAGTGTTAACTCCATAAGCTTGTCAGGTTTTGGGCTCTAAAACATGATTATATGTTACTCATTATCTCATTTGTTGTTCTAAACAAGTCTTCAAGAGGAAGTAACATGTAAATACATGATGTCAAATATAACAAGATTCTATGACAGAAATATTTTGCTCTGTTTATTGTGAGATTCTATTTCAGCAATTCCTAGGCATTAAAGGATGAGTAGAGTTCCATTGTATATTTTGCAAAAGAAAATTTAAGTTCTTACAGGCGTGGTTTCATGTGAGAACATCTCAGTTTTAAGGGTCAGATATTGACCAAATGACACTCAGTCAGAAAACAAAGAATCATACTAAAGAAACAAATCCCAAGTACCTGAAGGTTATTTCCACATGCCTCTTAAGCCAACATGTTGTGAGCATAATGGGGAAATTACTTTCAGACTTCATGGGGCAAAACAATTAGCATGAATGAAAATATCAAACTCTTTTCCAAAATGGCACAAATTCCCTCTGATATCCACTCATGTACTTAAACTTTACAAATTTTTAAAAATTAGTACTTGTTCCTTCTTTCTTCAATGTGAATGACCATCACTTTCACAATCACTTCAGAAATCTGCCCAAGGCAACATGTCAATTATGTTGCTTGGTAAGCCTAAAGATTGCCAATGTGAGCAATTCTTTGCAATGTGGTTTCAAGAACAGAATTGGAAAGTGTAAAAGTTGTGTAGCTCCTTTGCCCAAGAAGACTATTCTTCACATGAGAAGCCATCAGAAAACTTCATATAAAACCCATTTTCCAAATGGAGTGTCACCAATAGTCCCCGCATGTGCATAAACCACCTTTAAAGTGGTGGAATCGGTTCGAGTCCCTCACAACAATATCTCTAGCTTCAAGCTTTGATAATAGCTTAATAACAGTATGACAGTCTCCACAGACCCTAAGGTTCTTTACAATCTGGATCGGGGTACCAGGAGTTGTAGTGATCAATCCAAAAGCAATGGCCAGCCTCTCACTGTGTTGAGAAAGGATTGTTTCTTTGTATTCCTCTTCAACGTCATGAAGCACGTAATTTGTATCAGGCTGATATCCAGCATCCTTCAACCGGATTTTTAACTCCTCAAGTTTGGAATAAATACGATCCGCCAAGGGATGTGAAAGATCACCAGCCAAGAATGAGTAGGTCTTATTTTTTACCTCAATCCAGCTGTACCCAGCTTCCTTTCTTACATTTCTCACATCCATCAACTTCCTTACCATAGCTTTTTCTTTCCAATTTCCTGCCGCAGCATAAATATTGGATAGTAAGACGTAAGCAGCTGAATCTTGTGGCTGAAGTGAAATGAGCTTTTCTGCTGCAAGTTTTCCCAGCTTTGAATTGCGGTGAACATGGCAAGCAGCCAAGAGAGTTCGCCACACAGTTGCACCTGCAGGGAATGGCATCTGATTTATGATATCCATGGCCTTTTCAAGCAGTCCTGCACGGCTATACAGATCAACCATACAAGAATAATGCTCTATTGTTGGATCAATGTGGTGGTCTTTGACCATCATGTCAAAGTATCTTTGACCTTCAACCACTAAACCAGCATGAGTACATGCAGAAATCACTCCAATGAATGTTATCTCATCCATTTCTATGTTCCTTCTTCTCATTTCCTCAAAGACCTCAAGAGCCTTCTTCCCATGACCATGTTGTGCATATCCAGAGATCATCGAGTTCCATGAAACCAAGTCTCTTTCATCTTGCCTCTTGAAAACTTCATTTGCACTCTCAATATTTCCTCTCTTGGCATACATGGTAACAAGGGCACTACTTACACATAAAGCATTATGTAGTCCTGATTTGATTGAGCACGCATGAAATTGTTTCCCCTGCTCTAGTGCTGCTGCAGGTGCAGCACAGGCATTAATGACACTGCAAAAGGTAAACTCATTGGGTCCTACCCCCTCTTTTGCCAACTGGAGAAAAGTTTTAACAGCTCCCTCTGTGTCTCCTCTTTGAGCATATCCAGCTACCATTGCTGACCATGTCACAATGTCCTTTTCATCAATTAATTCAAATACTTTTCCAGCTTCATCAACATAGTCTAACTTAATGTAAGCATCTAAGAGTGCAGTTCCTACGGAAGGTGATTTCTCGTAATTAGTTTTAACGACTTGTGCATGTACTTGGAAGATAGAAATAGCTGGTTGAGCTGTAAGGATGGTAGAATAAGTGAAATGGTTTGGTCTAACACCTTCCTTGGCCATTTTGCAAAATAAATTAACTGCTTGCCTTCTTCCACCATTCTGCAAGTACCCACTGATCATGGCCGTCCATGACACCACATTCTGGACACCATGCATCCTAGAAAACAGTTGATACGCATCATCCATAACACTGCACTTACTGTAAGTGACCATAAGGGCCGTTCTGATATTGTCATCAAATCCATATCCTGTTTTCAAAACACAACAGTGAAGCTGTCTTGCAAAACCCAATTCTCTAAGATTAGCACATAGCCTAATCATGGTAGCAAATATCATCTGGGTAAGCTTTAGGCCCGCAAGCCTCATTTTATAAAACATTTCAAGAGCTTCCACAAGAATCCCATTTGTTAAATAACCTGCAACCATACCGTTCCAAGAAACCTCATCCCTGGTATCCATGCCATCGAACACAGCTCTAGCATCTCCAACCATCCCTGACTTTGAATACATATTAATCAAAGCATTGCACACAAATGTGGTAGAATCAAAACCATTTTTTATAACCATAGAATGAACTTGAATTCCCTTCTCAAGCATACCATCATCTGCCAAAGCTCCAAGAACAGTCGCAGAAGTAAACTGGTTAGGCTTAATTCCCTCAACTTGCATCCTAAAGAACAATTCTATGGCCTGCACGTTCAACCCATTCCGTGAGTAACCAGAAAGCAACGAAGTCCATGACACCACATTTCGCTCACCCATCTCATCAAAAACTCTCCTCCCATCTCCTACACCCTCTGTTTTCATGTACATGTCAACAAGAGCAGTCCCAACACTAACATCCTCAAGAAACCCGGATTTTATACATTTACCATGCACCTGCATGCCCACATTTTGATCAAACAAGAATCCGCAGACCTTCAACACACACGACAGGGTTGACCCATCAACAGGTAAACTCGAATAGTGGAGTTCCACAAAAAGATTCAGAGCCCCCTGGTTACGGCCAGTGCGTGAGTATTCGAAAAGAAAGTGATTACATATCGAAAGGTCTTTCTGGGTACTTTTGCCGAACATGGGGTATGCATGATCAATGTTGCATGTGCCACGAGGCGCACATGGATGTTTAGAGTCAACGGCAATGGCACGCTTTGAGATGGAGGACTCGTGTAGTATGTGAAATGGTAGAGTTTGAGAGTGTTCGGTGTCTGCTTTGTCTGAGGCTTTCTGAGCATCCTTAAAAAGGGACGACAGAGAGTCATGCTTTCTTCGGCTATTAATGGTGGAATTTTAGCATAGGAGCTAAATTAAAATTGCTTTCCAAAAGAAATAATGATCCGAGACTTGGGTAGCTTCCCCAATAATTTGTCTGTTTTCGTTTGAATCCATTCCTTAAAAAAATGACAAGAAGGTCCGCACACCAAACCCGGCGAACCGTGAAGTTGGTGTGCCGTTGGTGTCTTGGTGTTCGGCTAAGGCGTGGTGGTTCACGTGCTGCAGAATCAGCTGTGCTGTGCGCAGTGATCTCGAGCCTAGAGGTAGCGCTATGTTTGAAGGTGTTGTTGCAAACGGAGGCGCGGAGTAGTTCTATAGTGTGGCGGCCAATAATGGGAAGCAGCGGCGCTGGGCATCGGTTGTCGCCGAAGGCTGTATTTCGAAAGTGGGTGTGTGGTGCCGCATCAGGTTATTGGAGCGCAAGTTCATTCAATTGAAGAAGGCGGCGAGTTTCGGAAACATGAGGTTCTCTGTTTGGCTGCGAAACAATTACGTCCGACAGCGAGAATATGGAACATCTAACTTTGTTCCAAAAATCTATTACAAGTTATATAATTTCAACGTGACATTTTATCTATAAAAATAAGTATTATATCTATTAAACTTGAAGTGTTATATTTATAAAGCGATAAACTTTTTAAAAGTAATATTTTATTATGTGTTTTTCTATTTTTTGCATTAAAGTTTTGAACTTTTGAAATAAGCGATTTGATATCTTTGACTCCATCAACACACGTGCTTGTAATTCTAGTCAAATTGGCATTAATGGATGAAAAATTAGCCATTTTATATCTCTTCAATTTCTAGCATATTTTGGAATACAACTTTGCTAGTAATGAAGTCACCAACGTTCAATTTTTGCCTTTAAAAAAAAATCTATATAAAGGTGGTTGGGGTTGCACGACCAAGAAGAGAGAAAAAAATAAAAAGGCTCGAAGCCATTCTTTCAACTTGCTACGTATAGAGAGAAAGAAAAGAAAATAAGATAATATCTTGAGATATTGAGAGTTTCTAGACAAAAGATAGGTGTTATTTTTAGAGGAGTTTTGAGCTCAATATCTTGTGCAGAGTTTATTCGACCTATACGATGATCAGTTAGGCTATTATATCCTAGAGGAGACAAGTCAAGAGAATATCTACTGCATCGGTTCAATTGAAACTTTACATACCGCAAAAGGCTTGAATCTCTTTAAAAAAGAGTGAAATTTTTGTACCTCAGTCCAAGTTAGTTTCGTTTGAATTTTTAATTTCATTGAAATTTTTCATTTATTACTATGAATTCACTAACAATTCTAAGGAGAGTTATCATGGAGCTTTCAAACGAAAAATCCAAAGAAAACGTTAGAGATCTCAACAAGCCCTTCCGCTTCAAGGGAGCCCATTTCAAAATATGGAAGTGCAAGGTACTCTTCTATCTAAACTTTCTCAACGTCTCATATGTTCTTACTGCAAAGAATCCAAACAAGATTACTACCAAGAACATGACTGAAACACAAGTCAAAGTTCACAAAGAAAAAATTGAAAAATATACAAAAAATGAGTATAACTGTTGATGTTACCTTTTAAGTTGTCTTGCGGATCAATTTTATGATTTCTACAATATCACTTACTCCTCTGCGAAGAAAATTTGGAAAGCTTTACAAAATAAATATGATACGGAAGAAGTTGGAGCAAAGAAATATGCAAGTTGCTTCTTTCGAAATCAAATGGTAGATGGAAAGTCTGTCGCAGAACAAGCACAAGATTTTCAAATGGTTGTAGCTGAAGTTCGATCCGAAGGCATCAAGATTGGAGACAATCTAATTGTTTGTGACATCATTAGCAAGCTACCACCTTCGTGGAGGGAGTTTCAAAAGTCGATGTGCCACAAACAAAAAGAGACATCTCTAGAGACCTTAATTAGGCGTATTTGAGTAAAGGAGGAAGCTAGAGGCCAAGATGTTTTGATGGTTCAAAATGGAAATGAGAATTCCATGACAAAGGTACATTTAATTTCTGAAAATGGTGGCTTGCCCAAAGGTCAGATTTCAAAAAATAGTCATTTGAAATCGCAAAGAAAAAATTTCAAAAAATTTAGTAGACCTCACAAAAAATATTTTTCAAATCAAAAGGATAAGAACTAAGGACTCTATTCACAAATTCAAGCTTGTTTTGTCTGTGGTAAAAGTGGGCACTTTGCTCGAATTTGTAAATTTTGAAAGCGAGGAAATAATCCTCAAGTGAGGAAATAATTCTCAAGTGAACGTAACTGAGGAGCCACTTGTGGTAATGATTACAGGCACTAACATGGTTCAATTTGTTGAAGGATTGTGGGCAGATTCTGGTGCCAATAGGCACATCTACTATGATAAAGATTGGTTCAAAATGTATACTCCCTTTGAAGAATAGAAGTATATTATGTTTGGTGATTCAAGCCAAACAAAAGTCTTTGGAAGTGGTGAGGTCGAGCTAAAATTCAGCTCTGGACATATATTGACGCTCAAAGGTGTGCTCTATACACCATCTATGAGAAAGAATTTGATGTCAAGTTTTTTACTCAACAAAGCTGGTTTCAAGCAAACTATAGAATCTGATCAATATGTTATTACTAAAAATGGAGTTTTTGTGGGCAAGAGTTATGTTTGTGATGAAATGTTTAAATTGAACGTTGATAATAAAGCATCGAATGTCTCTGTTTTTATGCTTTCTTCTTTAAATTTTTGGCATGCACATTTATGTCATATTAATAGTAGATATGTTGCAATCATGAGTAGTTTAGGATCAATTCCCATACTGGAAAAAAAAATTTCAAAAATGTGAAGTTTATAGTCAAGCAAAAATTACAAAACGGCCTCACAAAAGTGTTGAAAAGAATATCAAATTGTTAGATCTAAGTCACACTGATCTTTGTGAATTTGAAGGAATTTTAACTTGTGGAGGAAATAGATACTTTATCATTTTTATTGATGATTTTTTAAAATACACATATGTTTATTTATTAAAAAATAAAAGTGATACTTTTGAAAAGTTTAAAGAATTCCTCCATGAAATTGAAAATCAATTTGGTAGAAAAATAAAAAGATTTAGAAGTGATAAAGGTCGAGAGTATGATTCAAATGAGTTTAATTTTTTATTTAGTCATTGGGAATTATTCATGAAACTACTGCACCATACTTACCTACTTCAAATGGTGTGGCTGAAAGAAAAAGTAGAATTTTGATTGAATTGACGAATGACATGCTTATTGATTCAGAAGCTCCCTCAAGTTTTTTGGATGAAGCAATTTTGACTGTTTATCATGTTTTAAATAGGATGCCTTATAAAAATTCAAAAACTACACATTTTGAATTATGGAGAGGGTATAAGCCAAGTTTGAGATATTTTAAAATTTGAGGCTGTTTGGCATTTGTGAGGCTAACAGATCCTAAAAGACCCAACTTGGGTGTTAGACCTACCACTTGTGTCTTCTTGGATATGTAAAAAATAGCACAGCCTATAGATTTTTTGATATTGAAAATAAAATGATTTTTGAATCAGGCGATGCAATTTTTAATAAAGAAAAATTTCCTTTTAAATCCAAAAATAGTGGGGGTCAAGAATTTAGATAAAATATTTTTTCCGAAGCTAGTTCTTCTACTCCTCCAGAAAATGAAGAAGATTTTGAATTAAGGAGTAAGAGAATTAGAATTGAAAAATATTTTGGTCTCAACTATTATATTTATAATATTGAGGAAAACCCAAATATTCTACAAGAACCTTTAGTTTCGCCTGATTCTGTGTTTTGAAAAGAGACTGTGAATGATGAGATGGATTCACTAATTTCTAATAAAACTTAGAAATTAGTTGAGTTACCATCGAGTTGCGAAACCATAAGGTGTAAATGGGTCCTCAGAAAAAAAAAATTTAGATCGGATGGAACCGTTGAAAAGTTCAAAGCTAAGCTTGTGGCAAAAGGTTTTAAACAAAAAGTTGACCTTGATTTTTTTGACACTTTTTCTCCAGTTACAAGAATAACATCCATTAAATTATTGATTGTCATTACAGCAATCTATAATTTAAAAATTCATCAAATGGATGTTAAAACAACTTTTTTAAATGGGGACCTAGATGAAGAAATTTATATGGATCAACCCGATGGTTTTGTAGAGCCTAGCCAAGAAAGCAAAGTGTGCAAGTTGACAAAATCTCTATATGGCTTAAAACAGGCTCATAAACAATGTCATTAGAAATTTGACTCTTGCATAATTGAAAATAGCTATAAGTCAAATGAAAGTGATAAATGTATTTATTATAAATATTTGGGATAATTTTCATGTTATTATTAGCCAATATGAGGATGATTTATTGATATTTGGTTCTAATTTGCATATTATAGATGAAACAAAAAGCATGCTTAGTAACCATTTTGATATGAAAGATCTCGGCAAGACTAATTTTATTTTGGGTAGAAAATCACCAAAACAAGTGATGGTATTTTTTTTTTATCAATCGCATTACGTAGAAAAATTATTAAAGAAATTTAATTATGTTGGATGCAAACATGTTGTTACTCCTTTTGACCCTAGTGTTCATTTATTTTCTATTGAAAATGATGATGATGTGATTAATCAAAAGGAATATGCTAGCATGATCGGTAGTTTACGTTATGCAACTGATTGTACTAGACCTGAAATTGCTTATGCAGTATGAATACTTAGTAGATTTACTACCAACCTAGGAAGAGACCATTGGTATGCAATGGATCGGTTATGAAATATTTATCTGGTACAAAATATTATGGCTTGTTTTATAGAAAATATCCTGCTGTACTCGAAGGCTTCAGTGATACCGATTGGAATACCTTGTCAAGTGATTCCCTTTTAACTACTGGTTATATTTTTACCTTGGGAGGTGGTGGTGCTGTATGTTGGAAATCTAAAAAATAAACTATTATTGCTAACTCAACTATGGAAGCCGAGTTTATAGCTTTAGCTTCAGCAAGTGAGGAAGCAAACTCGTTGAGAGATCTACTACATGAGATTTCACTATGGGAAAATTCAGTTCCACCCATATTAATTCATTATGATAGTACTGCTACTATTGGTAGAGTACAAAATCATTATTACAATGGTAAATTCAAACCAATAAGAAGAGAAAACACAGTATTGTGAAATCCTATTTGAGTAGTGGTGTCGTTAACGTGGATTATGTTAAATCATGTGATAATCTAGCAAATCCATTGACCAAGGGAAGAATGAATCATTTGGTGGTCGTAAGAAATGCACAATTTATTTTATTGAGAATTTTTCCATTCATATGCTGTAAGTGCATTCATTCTGTAATGATTGAGAGGATGGGTTGTTTTAAATTCTCTTAATGAAAATCTATAGTTCTTATGAGTAGGGTGTTAGAATTACAAGAGCACCCTGGACAAATTTCACCTATGTAAGTGTGGGAGTGAGGCCGCTCTCTATGAGAATTGGACTTGTTCTCAAATACACTCATGAAACCGGGAATAACATAAGGTCGTAATGTGCTAGCTAATAAAGCTCATGTCAACACCTAGACTGTTATGTGTGAGCAATAATTTTTTATTTCATTTTAGAAGTTATAGTTCAAGTCTGAGATTACTACTAACTCTGGAGTAAAAATTATTGTTTCACTAAGTGAGGGTTCAATGCAGAGCATACCTTCATGATGCATAATAATCCTTCTTTGTCTGGAAATTATCTATCTTATTTATTTATTTTATCATTAAAAAAAATAGTGGGGAAATGTTGATATTTTTTTAATAGATAATATTAGTTTTCGTCTTTCACCCGTCTCTTCTGTTTTTCTATTTTTTGTATTCAAGTTTTGAACTTTTGAAATAGGCCATAATCTGGATTCGATATCTTTGACTCCATCAACTCACGTGCTTGTAATTCTAGTCAAATTGGCTTTAACGGATGAAAAATTAACCGTTTTGTGTCTCTTCAGTTTCTAGAATCTAGGAGCATATTTTGGAGTACAACTTTTGCTAGTAGGTTCTGCAATAAAGTCGAATGCTTGTTATTCAGAAGACTAAGTCACCAACGTTGAGTTTTTGCCTTTTTTAAAAAATATATATATTCTATATAAAGGTGATTGGGGTTGCAAGACCAGAAAGAGAGAAAAAAAAAAAAAAGGCTTGAAGCCATTCTTTCAATTTGCTACATATAGAGAGAAAGAAAAGAAAATAAGATAGTGACTTGAGATATTGAGAGTTTCCAGACAAAAGAGATGTGTTATTTTTAGAGGAGCTTTGAGTTCAATATCTTGTGTAAAGTTTACTCGAGCTATACAATGGTCAGTTGGACTGTTATATCATGGAGGAGACAAGTTAAGAGAAGATCTGTTGTATCGGTACAATTGAAACTTTACATAATGCAGAGGGCTTGAATCTCCTTAAAAAGAGCGAGATTTTCGTGCCTCAGTCCAGACTGATTTTGTTTGAATTTTTCTTTTCATTGTAATTTTTCATTTTATTACTGTGAATTCACTAACATTATGAATCATTGTAACTTTTAAATTTCATTTCTTTAAACCTTTTAAAAGCAATATTTCATTATGAATCATTACAACTTTTAAGTTTTATTTATTTTCTTACATATAAAGATATAAATCTGTAACACCCCGTATTTTAGTGTATTTTTACTGAATGATTATTTTTATTTATTCGAAAATTTATTCTCTTATTTTATAATTATTAAATTTTATTTGGGTTGTTTTTATGATTTTTAATTTTGTGAAAATTATTTTGAAGTGCTTTCTTATTATTAATTATTGTTATGCGTTTAAAATCTCTTTATTCTAAATTAATTACTGTTGGATTTAATTATTTTAGTTTCACTTTACCATTACGTTTGAATTATTTTATTTAACTTAAGGTTTGAAATCATTTTCGTTGGATTATTTTTGTGACCCAAATTATGAGGATTGGACCTCATTTCTTTTCCCTCTATTTTTCTTTCCTCCTTTTCTTTTCTCTTTCTTTTCTTTTCTCTTTCTTTTCTTTTCTTCCTTATTTCTCCTTCGGCCCTCTCTCCCGCGCGAACTGCTCCCCCTCCCTCTCCCCCGTGCATTTTTTCGTCCGCCCAGCCCCCCGCCGTCGCGCCGCCGTGACCGTCACCGCCCACACCATTTGGTTCCCCAGCTGCCGGCGACCTAACCCCACCAAACTCACCTCCATTCGCGCCGCCGTTAACCACCAGTAGCCCTTCAAAGCCGCAGCGTCACTTTCGCTCCAGCGCCGCCGTCGCACCACCATTGGCCAAAATCTTCACACCACTTCATCCTCGACCTCCTAGCAACCCAATGGACCCAACCCCACCTCTGATCCGTCACCAGTGAAGCACATCCAACTCCATTTTCGTTTTGGGTATAGTTGGCCTAAAAACACCCCTTGCGCCGTCACCCACGGCCAACCACCACCACCAGTAGCTTCACCGACCTCCCTAGGCCCTACCCTATCAATCTTGATTTAAATGTATTTTTGCACTAACCTATTTCACTGTATTTTTTGGCATGCCGGACTGAGTCCGAGGAATTCGGGGGTCGGATGGATTTGGTTTTGAGTTGTTTGGTTAGTTTGGTTTAATTGGTTTGGTTGTTGATGGGTTGTTTTGATTGGATTTGTTAGGATTGATTTTGATGGATGTTAGATCAGTGTTGGTGCATGTTCATACCATTATTTCATGCATGATCATGTTTGTAAAGAAAACTGGGTTTTCGTGCATTGCATTCATGCTCATGTGTGATTTGAAAGGCTGTGATTTTATGTGATATTATTTTTGGGTGCGTGTGTATCACGACCCCAAGCCGAGATGGGGCATTAACTCGGTGGAGCTCCTCTGGTTACTAGGGAGCGGAATATACTGAGTAACGTCCCCTGGGTTGTCGCTGGGTGACAATGGGATCGGACGAGATGGTCTCGTGCCGACTCCGTGGTCCTTCTGCTGGCGGGGACTAGAGGATGTCTGGCCACGTACGCGCTGGGCACGGAACTGGGCATCGCTCGTTGCGTAGTGTGAGTGCTTGGCCATGTACGCGCCGGGAGCGGAACTGAGCACCGCTACGAAGCCAGGACGTGCGGATGGTCCATAGGGGAGGTCATGGTGCATATGGAATTAATGCATGGTGCATATGGAATTAATGCACTATTTTCTGGGAAAATAGTGCGAGTTGGATTTTTGGGTAAATCATTTTCTGGAAAAATGTTTTACGGATATTTTGGGCCAAAATGGGATTTTGGCGTGTGTTGAAATAATTATTTTCGG